>VMDO01005990.1:0-105437 GCA_007922755.1 Pedetes capensis | reverse complement strand
CAGTGCTTCTCTGCTGTTCATAGGGTTTTCAATGGCAGATTGATTTTTGGGAGGGGGTTGCCAGGTCCTTCTCCCAAGCCTACAGCTTCTGGTGTTCCCAGGCGGTCTCCCATCCAGGTACTAACCAGGCCCGACCCTGCTTAGCTTCCGAGATCTGACGGGATCGGATGCCACAGGGCTACAGCTGCAGGCTTAAAGACCTGAGTGGGGCATATATTTATCTGGCATTGGTCTAGCAATCACCTAAGCAAGGGCAAGACGCTGTCTGTGCTAGCTCTTGATGGGAAGAAAAGGTGCCCTGGGCCCTCCCCGTCCTAAACTCCTTGAGCTGACATAGCCATGTGTGCCTCAGGAGCAGAGCCCTGATACTCAGACACACCAGTCAGCAGCATTTGGGCCACACTGGTGCTAAGTGGGGCACTCTGCTCAGCTACCTCATGCATTTCTTCACCTATAGCCCTGAGAGGGGGTGACCATCACGGCCCTCTCCAATGTCACAGAAAGGAACCAGGATTTACGGAAGTCCAGCGACATGTCCCAGCTCAGACGGGAAGTGACTGAGAGGGACTTCAACCTCCTCTCAGTCCTGAGCATGTGGTCCTGCCTGCACTGGCAAGATGTTATGGGGCTCAGGGGAGATGGTTCTGCTGTGGCAATGTCTCGCTGCCTCTGAGCCTCTTTAATGGGCTGCAGTGCCATCCTGAGTTAGCATAACATTGCAATGTGAGACAGTGGCCCATGTGGGGCCACGCAGCTCAACCACTGTGGAATGTCCACGCTTACCTGGCTTATAATGCACCATGGGACCAGTGCACAGAGTGCTATTGAAAGCCATTAGGCCCCTGCCTGTGTATGTGTCCCAAATACACGCTTTGGTGACAAGGGAAAGAGACAGGAAAAGAGAGCTAAATTACTGTGGGCTCGGAAAAGCCACCGTGGGTATATCTTGACAACTGAATGGTCTGCCCACCTCTGCAGCACAAGCGAACCCTCAGTTCAGAGTGTTTGCCCGAGAGCCTTTGGTAGAAATCAATTTCCGTGGCCTTCTTCTGAGGATTGAGGCACTGGGAAGCTTTCTGGGAAGGGTTCTAGGGCCCATATCTTAGGGGTTGGCTATGCTCCATGCCCTGCCAATCAGAGTTAAGAATGGGAGTTGGAGCTGAATCTGGTGATCAAGAACAATGGCACTTCTGAGAATATTGTGTCTATAAAGTCTTGGGCTGGGATTTAGCTCAGTTGGTAGAGCGCTGCACTGCAGTCTCTGAGGTCCCGAGTTCAATTCCCAGCACTGCAAAAATGGGAGAAGGACCTGGCAATCCACTCCCAAGGCAATCCCAAAACAGTCAGCTGTTGAAAACCCTATGAGGGTCGCTATGAGTTGGAAACTGACTCGACGGCACCTAACAACAAAGTCTTGGCCAAAATGTCAGGGTCTTAGCGCAGGTTTCAAGATGGCGGGACATGCCTGGCTAGGGATGTGCAATGGAGCCCCATGGGGAGCCAGTTCTTTTCCCCCCTGAGAAGCCTGGCTTTAGGCAGATCATGGGGAAAAGATATTAATTGCCCCTATTGCCAAAGAACAGCATCCCACTACTTACACCAGAGATGATATCCATGGCTGAAACATGGGCTACAGAGCCTCCACTGGCATTGGCATCCTGACTTGCTGGCTGGAAACATTATTTCAAAGTAGAAAAAGGCAGGGAATATAGCAAGCATCTCTCGAGCAATTTCACCTCAAATCTTCTCACGTGTACAGTGGACCCCATTCACAGCAAGGGTGCCTGGGAGGTCAGTACCACACACTGGCACGGCTCAGACTCTGCGGCTGCAACCCATCAGCTCCTGGCTGAGCGTGCTGAGGGAAGGGTCTGTGGGAAACTTGACCCTGCCCACACTTATCAGCACCTGTTTGTCGATGATGCTCTCGCACTCATCACTCACCACGGGTCGTTTTGAGTTAAGTGCCTTCCATTGGACATGTTAATGGTCCTTGGATTTCTCCACGACTTCACAGGGAATTTCGAGAGGGATTCTAAATTCCAGTGAAATCCTGGCTTAGAACTCCCTAGATAAATGCACAGAAATGCTTGGGAAAGTTTGGGTGTGTTGGGCATCAGTGAAGAAAAGAAGATTTGAGCTTGGAACTCCCACAGCAGAGTTGGTAGGCTGAAAAATCCACGTGAAAGAAAATTGGCTTATTGTGGCTCACGTATGCACAGTGAAATGCCACTAGACATCAAATAAAATGGGGTAATGGATGTAAAGTGCTCACCCCAGTTCCAGGCACAAAGTAAGTGTTTGATAAGTAATAGCAATAATAATTGCTATATTATTTTTTTTCTTATTGGACATTTTTAATGTACACCTTAATGTGATTCATTCTGACATGCTTTTCATTGTGACATTTACATATATATGCGTTTTGATGTACATTATTCATATAGGTGCCCCCTTACCCTTTTGTATTCTCCCCCCCCCACCCTCCCCATCTAAGTCTTCTCTAACATTTACTTGGTAATATTTTTCTATATGTACTTGAGTTCCAGTTCTGTTTAAGATAGAAATTTTTCCTGTAGCGATTATTTCTATCACCACTCTTATGAGTACAGGCTTCTCCCATGATTATTACTTCAACTCCACCATCCTTATCTGAAGCCACTGAGGCCTTGCACAACCAGCAAGGCTACTCCTTACATGCTACATCTCTTCACGTGTGGTATTTCACTCTAGACGGCTCTTTTGGTATTTAAGAACAAGGAGGTATGTTGGTCAGCTTTCCATCACTACAACAAATGCCCAAGATGAATTGATTTACTAAGGGAAAAGGTTTCCTGAGGCTCACAGTGTGGGGATTTCCAGCCCATGAGATGGACCCCAGTGCTTTTGGAACTGGTGAAGCAGTGTATCATGGCAGCAGCGTGTGTGGAGCAGAACCGTTTACCTATGATGGCATGGGAAGAAAAAAGGGAGGAGGAAACCCTGGGCTCCCTCAATGCCCTTTGCGGGAACTCTGCAGGGGCTGGCACATCTTCCACCAGGCCCTTCCTCTTGAAGATTCCTCCACCGCCCAACAGGACCTTGCTGGTGGCCAAGATGTTAACACATGGGCCTCTGGGGGACAGTCCTGGTGCAAACGATAGCAGGGGTCACTCTGAGGGAGTGATCTGTAGCCACATCAAAGAGCATAGTGTCTCTCCACATGCAATGAAGTGGTCTCCATGATGCTTTATGAAACAAAAGGAAAGTGAGAAAAAAATGCATATTGCCTGCTATAACTTAAGAAAACAGAGATGCCAATAAATATTCTGTAGTAAGTGCAGTTATAAATCATCAGATTATCAGAAGAGGAAAGAGAAAGAATAGAAAGGAGAGAAACAAAAGGTAGACTTGTCTGAATATACACTGCTTGAAAAATTGGTTTTGGAATCAGATGAATATTATATACATAACTTTTAAGTATAATTAATTCAATATAAAAAAATGCATTCCCAAAGTCCAAGGTTAAAAGGAAACAGATGAAAGTAAATGTGTGTTTGGTTGGTTATGTAACCTATGGAGAAAATTTGCTTTAGGTGAATTTAAAATAGATTCCTAAGTGGTTTTATTCTAAGAGAAAAAGAAACTGAAAATATGGTTTTCAGTATCACGTTATTAGTAATAATATTGTTATTTGATTCAGAAATTCTCTCTCACATGTGTGTACAGTAGGAAGAAACAATGGAACAATTATGCTAATGTCATTAGAAGATTATTACCATGAGAAAAGAGATATAAAATTAAAACCTAAATTTGAATCAACCATGTCAGTTTGAATTTGGGAAACATTTTCTCTTGGGGAAGAAGAGGTATTTTTTCCCCATTTACTGGAAAAACCTGGGTATAATGACTAACCCCAAAGTGCTAAGAATCCCTCCTGCCAAACTGTGGTCTCTAAACACCACTTCCAGCTACAGGGAACTGAGGCTCACTAGGGAAATGGCTGATGCCAGACACAAGGTAGGAGCTGTGGAACATTTTGCTACATCAGAAAACCCTCAGAGATGACTTCCACCATGTCAAGAGGATGTCAGAGCCAATAGGAGAGTGGGGAGGTAGCTCAATGGTAGAGCACTTGCCTAGTATGCCAAGGCCTTGGGCTCGATCCCCAGCACCACAAAACAAACAATTTTTTTTTTTAAGTGCCAACCTGAGACTCCTCCTGGTCAGAGATGTGGCAAAGTCTAACAGTCAGAGAATGTTAATATGAATGTTACCTTCAGCAGACTGAAATACACCAAATCTGTTAAAACCCCTTCATCCATAGAAATATTTAAGAACTCAAGCAAATGTCAGCCAGTTGCCTTGAGCAACCACTTAGTCCAGGAATTATTCTAAAAACTGATAAGGAAAAAGAATGGATGATTTAACTTCCCTTTTCCATGAGTAGTACTTTAGAGTAACAAAATAATTGGTAAGAGAAAATCATCCTTTATTGAAGTATTATAACTAAGATGGGAAAAATATAGAATTATCAACTCCTGAGAAAATGAATCCAGGCAATGATTATTAAAGGGCTGCTCACACCTGGGGAGAAAAGAAAAGAGAGCATGATGATCTTCTAAGCCTGAATCCTCCGGGCCTCTAGAGCTGAGTGCCAGTGGGCAGGGGACAGGGCTGGAGGAGCAAGCTAAGGGTTACAGCAGAGACAAGATCAGCAACACAGAGAAGGGAAGAAAGTCTCCAGGACGCATGCCATGACTTCTTCTACAAATACAAAGAAGGAAAAATAGGGAGAAGGAACTTAGAAGTTAAAAGTTGAATAAACCAACTGTAAACAAAATATAGAAGAAAAATTTTCCCTAGTTTCTACTACGCATTTTAAAAGCAGATGTCTGAGGCTATTAAGAAATTGTTCTCGTGCCGGGCGCGGTGGCGCACGCCTGTAATCCCAGCGGTTTGGGAGGCGGAGACAGGAGGATTGCAAGTTCGAGACCAGAGGCAGTCTGCGTAATTTAGCGAGACCCTGTCTCAAAAAGTAAAAAAAAAAAAAAAAGGGCTGGGGGTGCAGCTCAGTGGTCCAGCACTTGCAGAGCATGCAGGTGTGAGGCCCTGGGTTCAACCCCCAGTACCGCAAAAAAAAAAAAAAAAGAAAAGAAATTGTTCTCCTTTCTCTAGGCATGCTTTTTCCTTAGAAGTACAAACAGAAATATTTGCCCGGGCTTTCGTATGTCAGGATACCTTATCTGGGTGGTGGGGGTGTGTCCTGCCACTGATGCACCATGACAGGTCAGGTCGTGAAGGTAGTGACAGAGCGGGCGCGATGCAGCAGGAGCCCATGTGACTGTCTTGAGTGTGGGACAGCCGTCTTGCTCCCCTCCTTCCCAGGAGAAACCCATGACTTGCCTGGGTCAAGAAGACAAATCCACACATTGTGGAAGGACAGGAAGCTGGGATCAACCAAGTGAGGATGGGGAGCCGAGGGCCCTAGTGTGAGGAGGACCACGGGATTCACAGCAGGCTTTTGGGGAAGCCAAGGTGGCGATCTGGTGGGCACCTCCAGGCCCAGCACTACCTTTTGCAAAATCCATTCACTCCAGCCCACCGGCTTTGCCAAGGACATCATTTTGTGGCTTGGGAAGTAGAAGGTGACCATGTTCTCCATTTCCTCTTGCTATTAGAGCCGTGGTTAAAGCGTTTATCAATGATCAATAAAGAGCTATGTGCTCATGTTTGCTCCTTTGCTCTCAAGGACGTGCTTTTTCTTTTAACTTCACCTGTTTCCAATAGCAGGCCCTGCCAGGAGAAGGAAAACGACACGCCCATACGACAGAGGGCCTTCTGCCGAGGCCCGCTCTGGCCCCTGGAGCCCAGGCTTCTTGTTGCTCCCTGGTGGCCTTGGTCTGGAGCCTGTACTCCCATGACGAAAGCCACCCTGCTGTGCTATCTTTGGGGCTCGCCCTGTGTTCGCCAAAACAGAAGGTGACCAGCAGAGAGGGTGGAGAGAAGGTGTCTTGGTCCACTTTGTTTGTCTTAACAGAATACCTGAGACCAAATAATTCAGAAAGGAAAGAGATGCACTTTGCTTGTGGCTTTGAGGCTGAGCAGTGCAATGGCACGGTGCCAGGGCAGGCTCTTGCTGCTTTGCTCATGGCGGAAGGCAGAAGGGCGAGAGGGTGCCTGTGGAGGAGAGAAGAGGGCGCTGAATTCCCCAAAGAGTGAACCCATCCCCGCAAGAAAGGCAGGAATCCATTCCTGAGGGCTCCACCTCATGACCCAGACACCTCCCCCTAGATGTCCCTCCCAGCACTGTAGCACTGGGGCCCAAGCCTCACCGTGGGCGTTGGTGGGGGCAGGCAGTATGTAGACCACAGTGGCAGGCAAGCAGGGATTGGAGAGCGGGAGACCCGGATCTGCCTCTGGACACAGCATGCAGGAGGCAGAGGCTGCCTTTAACAAACACAGTGTAGGATTCCAGCACTGGTCAGGGACAGGGCACTTTCAGGAAAAGGGGGAGGGAGAGACATTAGCTGGCAGCTCTCTTCCGGGAACCTTCCAGAAGTGGGGGAAATGAGTTCATCCCGGGTCTTCATGGGCAGATCGGAGACCTTCATCTACATAGCTCAGTGCCTGCTCTCACCTGGTGCTGGGACCCTGAAAGAATGGCCAGTGCATACATATGTGGTGTATGTAATACATATGTAATGATGAAAATCATTGAGGAGGAGGATCATCAGGGGAGCCCGGGAGCAGCTGGACACTCCAGTCTTTGTCTCCTTCTTTATCACTGTTCTCTTGGCATGGGTGAAAGAAGAAAGGAATTTCCTGGACAACGTGAAGGCAGAGATCCTTTCTTGAGCATCAGTGCTGAGTCTTGATAGTTCAAGTCCCATTTATTGCCCACACGCAGGCCTTTCCAGAGACAAAGAGGTGATTTCTTGGGTGTTTTTATGTGGTGCACTGGCCTCTTCCACATGCAAATCACAGTAAGTTTTCTGGCTTCTTCCTTCCCATAACTATGTTCAGTGTCCAAGGTGTTACAGGTTGTCCATTAACCATTTTAATGTTCTCTAGGGACATACAGCTGTTTCTACAATCAGGCAAAAAAAAAAAAAAAAAAAAGGCACTGGATTGGACATTACAAGTGTTGTATTGAACACATTGAGTTATTTAGAATACAGAAAGAATGTGGGTGTGTGTATGTACGCCAGTGGGCTTATTTTGTGCTCAAAGAAGACTCTGAGATGTGAGGTTTTTATGTGGGATTTCAGCACTTCTAAGTCTTGCCTGAAAAGCTATGTAGTGGGATCATCTGTGTGTACGTGCTACAGAATGCACCCCAAACCCTCTGACTAAACGCCTCGTAGTGTAGCTGTCTTCATTTGGTTTTATAATACAGAGACACAGGAGCCTCTGTGAGAGCAAATTCCAGAACTATTTGCAAATTTCAGAATCTGCCTGAATTTTGCCTCCTTAAATGTATGCAGCTCGGAAACAATATGAAGAATCCACTTAATCATGATGAGATTAAAGGATTTTTAAAAGCCGAGTTGCAGCCACATTTACATTCCCCGATAATTTCTTAATTTTCTTCTAAATCACCTCTCATCTTCATAAAATGAACTGTAAAAATCCTCCTGAATTCCATAATGTGCCAGGAAAAATGGGGGCGAGATGAAGGAGGCCCCTACCTTTTAATCATTCTGTTCATAAAGGGCTTTCACTGCACGCCAGGAAAAAGATGGAGGCTCTGGTGTCTGAGGTATTCGGTGCCATAAACTCCCATAATAGAAGCAGATGGCGAAACCGCCTTGGAAGTGCAGGAAGTGGTGTGCGCGCGGCTCACCAGAACATATGAAGAGATTCAGGGCTGACACATGAAGGAATGGGCCTGGCGCCCGGCCAGCGAGCGCTCGCTCAGCCGCCAGTGCGCAAGCTGGAGACAGGAGGCCCGCAATTCCAGGATCCAGGGCTCAGAGCCCCAGGGACGGCTCCCAGCCCTGCTGGCCAGCCAGGGGGACGCCGCCCTCGGCCCTCCAGGTGACCACGGGCTCCGGCACAGAGCCCCCTCCGGCTTATCTAGAGGGTTCCTAAAAACAATAGTGGAGATCTGCCAGCCACATGGAACCTTCTTATAACTAAGTTAGGATTTGCTTCTTACCTAGGGCTGCCACCAGCGGCTGCTGAAAGAAGGGAAAATCTTCAGCACAGAGAGGCATCCATGAAAATGACCTTGGACGAGCAAGGCAGGGACGAGGGGCTGGCCCCACTTGGGATACAAACATGCAAAGAACCTCTCTTGGGGACTGTGTTCTCTCGAGTAAGTCTAACACCATTTCCATGTCCCACCCCAAAGGCATTAATACACACATCTTCTCTTTTTTTTTAAGTATCAGATTTATTTATTTACTCGTTCACTTTTAATTCTGTAACTACTTCTGAATGACAACTAGATCTCAGGTACCTATATCAAATAGTGACACATATAAACCACAACTAAGTAAGAATTGCCTGAAGCCATACCATAGTGGTGTCTGATCCCATCAGATCTCAGAAGCTAAGCAAGGTTGAGCCTGGTTAGTCTTTGGATGGGAGACTGCCTGGGAACACCAGGTGCTGTAGGCTTGGGAGAAGGACCCGACAATCCACTCCCAACAATCAATCTGCCATTGAAAATGCTATGAACAGCAGAGAAGCACCGACAATATTGTTTCGCCTGTTGTACATAGGATCACTATGAGCTGGATACTGACTCTATGGCACCTAACAACAACAATAACAACAAAAAGTAAGAATCAAATAAGATACATATTTTGGGGAGATTTAACCAAGTTTGTAGGGCTCAAGTTCAAGGCAGATAGCCTGAGCAAGTAACAAATTAAGAGATAAGCAGAAGCTAACTGGGCAGAGAGCTGGATGGTCCTTTGATAACAGAACTTTCCAGAAAATACGAAGCATTACCATGCAAGAGAACTACAACTGGAGAGAGGGTTGTTAGAAGGGGGTTGGTGGTCCAGGAACTTTTTAGCAAATGGAAACAATACAGGCAAAGACCCTGTTTGTGTGTTGAAGGGATGTGGGGTTCCAGAAATTGAGGGAAATTAATGAAATTTGAACAAGGAAAATAAAAGGGAGGGGAGTACCAGATAAGGCTAGAGTGGTAGGAGAAGGTCACGGCATCCAGGTCCTTCTAGACTATGTTTGATGACATTCCTAGTTGTTCTAAGAATAATTCTAAATCTCTAAAGTGTCTTAAGCAAAGGTTGTGTGGTCATTCTGGCTGAATTGTTGTTAAGTGCCATCGAGTAGGGTCCGACTCATAGCAACCCTATGTACAACAGAACAAAACACTCCCTGATACTGTGCCATGTCTGGCACTATGTCAGTGCTTCTCTGTTGTTCATAAGGCTTTTGATGACTGATTGTCCTGGGAGAGGGCTGTTGGGTCCTTCTCCCAAGTCTACAGCACCTAGTATTCTCAGGTGGTCTCCCATCCAAGGACTAACTAGGCCTGACTCTGCTTAGCTTCTGAGATCTGATGGGATCAGACACTAGGATGGTACAGGTGTAGACAGCTGAAGTGCAGAGAACAGATAATACATGTGCTCTGACTTGCTGCTGTATTAGGGTAGGCTAAATTCTGTTACAAACAGACCCCAAAATGTAACTCCAGACACAGTGGAAGTTTCTTTATTGTATATAAAGCATCCCAGGGTATCCAGATCAGGGATGCTTGCCTTCACCTATCCCTGTGGGGGCTCAGGTCCCAGCACCTTGTGGCTGAACATCCAATGGCTTCTTAGCATTTTCTGCATCCAACTGGTGGGAGAGGAAGAACCCAGGTGGGGCCCACCATTGTCCCAGAAGCTCTGTTGCAGAGGAGATATGTTGCCCTTGCACTCATTTCCACTGGGAAGAAGGTAGGCCCCTATTTTGTGGAAAGATCAGACCCTGTGCCATGCAGAACAGATGTGGAGAGAACATTTTGGTGGTCACCTGCCATGGGTCATGTGGATGTAAGAGCCTGTGGCCTCCCCAGCGGGACTCTGCTTATGTTCTGCACCTGTTTAGGCCCGTGTGATGTGGATTTTCTCTTCTCTCCCAAGGTACATGGTGTCTCTGATCTTCCATCCCTCTGAGAATGCTGGTCCTTGATGATGTGCCAAGTCCAGAGGTGGCCCCTGTGCTGTATTTTCTCCCACCTGAGTCACCTGCATTCTGATCAGAAGCAAGAAGAAAGCCCATCCCACCCCACGGCTCATCCTGCTGCCAGGTGAGGTCAAGGACAGACCCAAGGGAACCCAACACTCATGTCCTCTCCCAGTCTCACATGAGGTGCTGAGCTTCCAGACCTTCCCTCTCTGGCCTCTTGACCTTGTGGAAATCACATTGTTGTTGGGGAGTACTGTGGAGGGGTAGGAGTTGACACAAGCTCTAAAGTCAAATCTCAGTTTATGCTTAGTCTGAACTATGGGTGCCCTGTAAGAATTCTCCTTCTCGGCACTGGAAAAGGTTCTTTGTTTTGCAAATATAAGGGACATGAGAAGTAGGAGGACAGATCCACCTAGGACCAGATAAGACCTAACTTACCTCTTGCCTTTAGTGCCCCTTTGTCCAAGGAGGAGGCAGCTGGGTGATTCTAGCCTCCATCAAGCCTGATCTCAAGGCACCTGGGTGGGATTTGGGAGAAGAAAGGCTGAGCTAGACCACTCTGATGTGGTCCTGAAATGCTTCTTGTGCCACACTGGGCTGTAATCAGGGGACTCTGTAAACCTGGAGGCAGGTGGAGGGGTTGTAGATGCACAGGTGCCGATCTCCTGGCTTAGGCTGGCGAGAGGTTGATTTGGAGCAAATCAGAGTTTTGGGGGGAGGATGTTTAAGCTTTAATAGTTTGGGGTCACCCTTAAGGAAAATGATACAAAATTTATAAATGCAAAATTGATAGCTTTCTTCCCAAGCCTGCGCCTGTATGGGTGGGTGTTATGGATTAAATGTGAAATACGCCCTGTAGCCTCATGTTTTGAAACTTAGACAGCAGCTGGTGATGCTACAGTGGGAGGTTGTGGAAACTGTAGGAGGTGGGGTTTAGCTGGAAGAGGCAGGTGGCTGAGGGAGGGTCCTTGAGGTCCTATATCCCTGGCTTCCTCTTGTCTCCATCTCAGCTTCCTGGTCAGCCATGAAGTGAAGAGCTCTCCTCTGTCCCATGCTCCTGCCACCGTGATGTTCCCCCTAAGTATTGGGGCCACAAAACCATGGACTAAGCCCTCCGAAACTGTGAGCCCAAGTAAATCTTTCCTCCTTTGAGTCGTTTCTGCCAGGCATTCCGTCACAGCGATGAAAAGGTAACTAAATACAGTGGGGTGGAGGGCTCCAAAAAGGCTTGCATCTTAGTAGAATCCGGTTCTGTTTGGCTGCAGGGGGATGAACAGCTTGGGTATCTATGTGTTATACACCCCAGGTTAGTAATAGTGGTAATAATGAGGGGTGAAACAAAGTAGCAGAACAAGCCATTTGGAGGGCAGTTGATGGAGTTGTTGTTGTTGTTGTTAGGTGCCGTCGAGTCGATATCCGACTCATTGTGACCCTCATAGGTTTTCAATGGCTGACTGTTTTGGGATTGCCTTGGGAGTGGATTGCCAGGCTCTTCTCCCATTTTTGTGGTGCTGGGAATTGAACTTGGAGCCTCAGAGACTGCAGCACAGCCCTCTACCCACTGAGCTAAATCCCAGCCCAGTTGATGGAATAGGTTTTTCCAGAAAAGAGACCCCTTCTCCTCATGACAGCGTGACAAGGCTGCCTGCGTAGGTGTCCGACCCTTCTGGAGCTGACTCAGCGTTCCTGCACCTCTGTAGATGCAGAGGCGAGGGTAGCCACTATTCCTGCTCCTACCAGCTTTCTCTGATTGAGGATTCCCCACCCTGGGCATTCCTCCCCCCAGACCACTGGTTTGCCTTCAACAGTCTTTATAACTGGCTCCCAGTGGGGCCCTTGGCTTCCTTTGAATGGATTCTCAAGGGTAAGCTCAGTGTGGTCTCTCTAGGAGGTTCTCTGCAGCCTGTCCCACCCTTGTCCCTAGAATAATGTGGGAAACATTTGTGCACTGTAAACATTGGGAGGGCCTGCAGCCATAGCCCTGTGGCTTACAATCCCATCAGATCTCAGAAGCTAAGCAGGGTCAGTCCTGGTTAGTACCTGGATGGGAGACCACCTGGGAACACCAGGTGCTGTAGGCTTGGGAAAAGGACCCAGCAACCCACTCCCAAAAAACAATCTGCCATTGAAAACCCTATGAATAGTAGAGAAGCACTAACAATAGTGTTTCGCCTGTTGTACATGAGGTCTCTATGAGTCAGATACCGACTCGATGGCACCTAACATCACCACCACCAACAACAACAAACATTGGGAAAAAGACAGGTTGAATGCATGGCAGGACGACCAGACAGAAATTCTCAGTAGGCCCGTACTTTGTGGAAAGATCAGACCCTGCCTCAAAGCTTCTCCTTAGCTTAGCTGTTCTCGGAGTCAGCCCTTCATTCAGGCCCCTGTGAGTGGGCTGTGCATCGGACTCACCATTGTTAGCACCTCAGTACCTGGGGAGGGATGAGCATCTAGAGGGACCTGTGCAAGGGTGGTGGCCTGAGCCGCTGACACTCATCTGGCACAGGAAAGGCTGTGGCCCCTCCGTGTACACGGGCATGGTGGGCTACCATGTGTGGGCAAGTGGCTGCTTTGGTTGTCACCAGAAGGCATGTCCTCAGAACTCAGTGCACCCCAGCTGTCTCTGGGGGTGCCAGGGTGCCATGGCCAGCGACTCCTCGCTCCCCATGTTCTGGCCTTCTTGTCCTCCACTCCAGACCAGCCCCACACGAGCCTCATTCAGGCCCCACAAGACTCCCTTTGTCCCGTTAGCAGGGCCAAGGATAGGGGTTAAAGGGCCAAATGTGCTCATAGTGTCGGGGCTCTAGGACCCGACGAGCCATTTCCTCACTAATTCTCCAGGTCCCTAAGCAGATGGGTTCCCCGAGGGCCCTGCTCTGTGGCTGGGGGAAGGTAACACCCTGGACTGTTTGGATTCCAGTGCAAAAGTGGCTGGCATTGATTTGCAGTTTGACAGTCAAAAATAATCCCAGCATTGCTTTGCATGTGATTTATACAAGTGTCTTAATTGGCATCTTGATTATATGATTGCATGAAGTGCTGTTTTCGAGAAGGTGTATCTCTAAATAGAAAAAAGAAGAAATATACAGCTGTGAAGGATATCGCGGCCCGCCGTTATCTGTGCCTTCTCCCTGCTTTTCTGCACCAGCGCCACATATCCGCTTCCTGTCCCCTGTGCGGGACCTTCAGTGGGAACCATTCCCCCACATTACATAAATCTTTCCTGCAGACGTGGTGCTTGGTCTGCAGTTTTTCTCTGGGATCTGCTGCTTTTTTTCTCTGCTGCACGAACTCAGAGAGGGGGGTCTCTCCTAGCCCGATTACAGCTAATTATTTTAGAAATACATTTTAAAGGCAAGCTATCTTAACTTGATGGCTAACCCGATGGAGAAGATCTAAGGAAAACCTGAAAATCATAAAACGTTCCAGAACATTATATTTTATGCAGTCCAGAATGTGACACATGGGGTCTTTAATAATTCACTGCTTGTTAACATTAAACAACTGTTAGCATGCTCAAATAATTAGTTATGCTTGCTTGACGTGTTTGCAGCTTTAATAATTGATGCATTTATCTTAATTACTAACAGTATTATGGTCGTAATCTGCATCTTTTTTCTATCTTAAAATTTTAACAAAAACTGACTTTTTGCCAAAAATGATTATGCTCTAAGTTTTAATTACTCATTGTAATTAAATTGCAAGCTGCAGTATTTTACTAAAATATCTTTCACAAAAAATATTTAATTGAAAAGAGGTGATTTGTTGTTTATGCAGCCAAGTAAATATTTTATAAGTTCGATATTACCCTTTCAGAGTGGATATAGAATAACATTGCTTTCAAGATATAAGTCAATTAAAAGTCTTCCATGGCTGAGAATTTTTCTACCATTTCTCCCCAAAATGTCGTCCCCCTCTCCATCGCGCTTCACCAGTACAGAAGCCTGGTACAGTCTTCGTGTGGGAGGGAAAGGTTTCTTTACCAGCCAGGCGAATGTGAATCTCACCGTCAGTTCCTGGAGGTGGTCCTGGCTGGAAATCAATGGAACAGCAATGCCCACAGTTTTTCTCTATCTCCTGCTCCCAGGTCTGCTTGAGTGCATGAGCACTGAGGAATCGAACTGAGGTGAACTTTTTACTACGGGTCTCCTATAGGAGGCAGACACAGGTCCCTTTGTCCAAGCTTTGACAAGGTGCCCATATGCAAATGGATGGGTCCTAATTGCCTCAGAAATACTCACTGATGTATAGTATGGTAGCCCCAAGAAAATCCTGTTGTTGTTGTTAGGTGCTGTTGAGTTATGTCCGACTCACAGCAACCCTCATAGGGTTTTCAATGGCAGATTGTTTCGGGATTGCTTTGGGAGTGGATCGCCAGGTCCTTTTCCCATTTTTGCGGTGCTGGGAATAGAACTCGGGACCTCAGAGACTGCAGAGCGGTGCTCTACCAACTGAGCTAATTCCCAGCTCCAAGAAAATCTTAGAAGGTGATAAAAAGTACCTGCCTTATTTGCCAACAAGCTAACTGGGGCTTGTAGACCTCCGGACCAAAGTCACACAGAAGGACTGAGGTGGGAAAGAACTCAGCTGTGACCATGGCTCATCTAGTCCACCTGGGGGTCTTCCCCTCAACCTGCAGGTGTGTCCTTTAGAAGTCATCCAGACACCTGTCCGCTCATCCCAAGAGCCTGTGGGGAAGGCGGGGCTTGGGGCTGTGACCTTGACATCCCTTGGCCTGCCGCCGCCTTACAGGGATCTCACTCTCTTGCTGGGGCCGTTTTCCCTGCGCTGGGACTCGGGCCAGCAGCCTCCAGAAGTACAAGGGCTGGGATTTGGGAGAAACCTCAACATGCTTCACTGCTGGATTAGTCCCTGCTGTAAATCATTAGAGGTTTTCAAGATGCAAATGAAGCAATTATGGGGCCTTTTGGAACTGACTAGCTGACCAAAAGCAAGTTTGAATTCAAGCAGAGAGAGGCCTGGCCAGCAGAGGACCTGGATCTGCCCCCTCCCGCCTCTGCTTCTTCAACACGAGATCCTCTGCTTCCTCAATGAAGCCCATGATTTCTAGGTATCCAGAGAGGGAGGCCAGGCCTCTGGACATCCAGCACGAGAAGGGAGATGTGTCCTCCTCACTGTCAATGCAACAGTAACCGAGTCAACTAAGATGCATTTGGGAGCCGGGCGTGGTGGCTAAGGCCTGTAATCCCAGCAAGCCCGGAGGGGGAGGCAGGGGAACTGTGCGTTTGAGGCCAGAAGCAGCCCGCATAACCTAGAGAGACCCTGTCTCAAGATAAAATGTAAAAACAAGAGGCTGGGGAGCAGCCCAGTGGCAGAGCACTTGCAAAGTATGTGCAAGGCCCTGGGTTCAGCCCCTAGTATCAAAAAAAGAAAAACAAAAGAAAAGAAAGAAAGGAAGAAGAGAAGGAAGGAAGGAAGGAAGGAAGGAAAAAAGAAAGAAAAAAAGAAAGAAAGAAAGAAAGAGACGCATATGATTGTAGGTATTGGGCAACCTTGAATTACATTGGCTTTAAAACCCAGAGCTTCTGTCAGAGCTGTGTGGAGGTGATGGCGTGAGTGACTGCATTTACAGAACGACAATGTCACCAAGGAACACTGATTCTTCCTACCTCCCCAGTCTACCACCCTAGGAATCTGCTCCATGACAAGCCTAGGCCCCTCTGGGTCACACAATAGCTGCCACTGCTCCGCTATCACATTTAGAAACAAGGTCTGGAGGAAGAGAGCGAACACCACCTCGCTCTCCCCCTTCCCCTTGGGGCCCCCAGCCAATTTCCATCTCCTTCTCATTGGTAGTTTTGGGTAGGCTGTTTTCTCTGGAACTGGTCCCTGGCACATGGAATGAAATGACCAGGCTTGCTTTGAACTTGTCGTACCACAGGGACTTGGCGCTGGCAAGTCAGCTGGTGTACTCAGTGTATTCTCTTCAACCTTCTCTTATCCAAGTCTTTTGCTGAGCACTTTCCCCATGCTTGGTACAGGGTCAGCCATTCCGGGGAAGGGAAAATGAATAGATACAGACTCTGACCCCAGCAAGGTTCAGATCATAGGGAGATGAGGCATGCTCAAAGAGAAAAACAGCTAATGGACACCGACCGCCATTGTTTAGAAGACTAGCTAACAAACGCGGGCCTGACATAACTCACCAGGATGGGTCTACGCAGCTTCTGTGTGCAGAGACACAGTTAAGGTGCTATTTAGAAGAGGAAAGAACATAAAATGCATTCTTCCTCTTAAAGAGCTTAGTCAAGGACACCAAATGTGCATTCAGGGGACAGTCTCTGTCTCTTCTTCACTTCAGAAAGAGATGCAGCAGGCCTGCAGTTAGTTTTAAAGAGTATTTATGAAGAGCCATTTCAAAGCTTCTTACTGGGCCTTTGCATAGCTAAGAGTAGCCATTAAGGCAGGAGTGTCAGATGAGAAAGCTTTTCACTTTAAGTAACAGAGACGCAGATTAACTGTGTCTTAAGCATGGGGGACATTACATTTACTGCTAAGATGTCTCCAGGCCAATTGTCAGCTCAGCCATGAAATCACAGGTTCAGACATTTCCTAGCTTTCCATTTTCTCACCTTTAGCTTGTGAGATTTTCTTCCCTCATGGTGGCAACATGGCCATTGAAGCTCCAGACATCAAATCTATGTTCAGAGAAGGGGGAAGCTGCCCTGCTGGCAGACTTCCCCTTTGCATCTGTCTTTTTTTAATATCAAGGAATAAAATTTCTTCTTCAAAACTCTCAAAGATACATAGATTAAAAAGAAAGCTGCCTTTTAAAAAATACTTCAAATATAGTCAGTGAAATTCTTTCACCATTATCTTATATACTAGTGGGGCGATGGAGAATATGCAGAACCGCAGGTAAACATAGTAAGCAATTCCTATCCTTAAAGCATAGCCAACCGTTGTGAAGGTTATTCTAATATTAATCCTTTTTAATTACAGGAAGTAGGTGGTTTTAAGTCTAGTTTCAGACTACCACTGTTGCTTAAAAACTGATAACTTATTGCCAGAATAAATTTCTGACCCCTGCAAGGGTCAGTGCTAGAGATCCAACCCAGGGCCTCCCACATTCGAGGCGAGCGTGCACTTGTTCTTCTTATCAGGAAGAAAAATCTTTTTTCTGAGATGTCTATCAACAAACCTCTCTAATATCTTACTGGTCAGAACTGGGTCTCAGGCAATCCTGTGTACAGTGGAGTGTGGAAGTCCATAGTGAGAGTTGGGAAGGGAGAGGAGCTTAAGGAAAGCATTTAGGTTTGCCCATCAATAGCGCCCACCACAGGAAACCCTGTGTGTTAGATAGCTTTTTGTTGCTCTGCCAAAATATGTTACATAAACAATTGACAGGAGGCCAGGTTTATTTCTG
Source organism: Pedetes capensis (assembly GCA_007922755.1). Taxonomy (NCBI): domain Eukaryota; kingdom Metazoa; phylum Chordata; class Mammalia; order Rodentia; family Pedetidae; genus Pedetes; species Pedetes capensis. The sequence goes on along the minus strand of VMDO01005990.1, from coordinate 87,910 downwards.
CTCACTGTTTCAGAGGGCTCAGTCCACAGTTGGCTGGCTCTGTGGCTTTAGGTCTGAGGCGAGGCAGAAATATCACAGTGTAAGGGTAAAGCAGAAGAAAGCTGCTCACCTCATTGCGGCCAGGAAGCAGAGAGAAATTGGAGAGCTCAGGACAAGATGCTCCCCTCACAGCTATGTCTCCAGTGATGCATTTCCTCCAAACAGGGCCCACCTTCCACAGTTTCTACCACTTCCTGATAGGGCATTCAGTAATGCTTCCATCAATGGGTCGATCCACTGATGTGGTCAGAGCCCTTGTGACCCAGTCACTCCCCCAAAGCCCCACCTCTGAGCATTGCACTGAGGACCAACCCACCAACACGGGAGACTTCAGGGGCCGCTGCAGATCCAAACATGGTACGTGGCTGGGCCCCACGTCCTTTTCTTATAAGTGTCAGACAGGCCACAGAGGGCACAGAGCAGCAGCTCAAAGATGCAGGGAGGGGCTTTCCATGCCGTCGGGGTCTTATAAGTCACTAATTCGCTGTAAGAATTCTTTTGCCAACAGTGGAGCAGCTGAGCGGATGTTTCTTGTCTCCTTTACATTGGATCCACTGTCTGGAGGATCTACCTTAACACTGGCTGGTGGTGGAGCAAGTGTGTGCACATGTATTTGATTTAACCTATCGGACGCAAGGAGGAACCAAATCAAAATGAAACGGACGATGTGGAAGGGAGACATCCCGCGTTTCACCCCTGCTCAGGCGGAGCCTGTGGGATGAGGGGACAGCTGACTGAGTACCAGGGACAACCAGGGGTTCATCACCTATAGGAGGGCACCAAGGATGGCGATGCAATGTGGTTAGGGGAAAGGGAAGGTAGGGCTGTGGGCAAACCTGGGGGAGTAAGCAGAGGGGCGAGGAGCAGGCTCAGTGCAGACCCTGGCCTGGGAAAGCGTTCCTCTGTGCTCCAGATGCAGCACCATCTCTAGCCTTCCCTCCTATGAGGTCATATCCGGAAGAAGATGGCATCAGGCAGATGGGAGCTGCAGAGAAAATGCATTCTTGTGGTTCAGAAGGGAGAGAGGGAGGAGAGGTGGAGGCAGGAGGAAGGAGAGGTCACAGAGATCTTGGTGCTCCTTCCAATCGAAGTGCTCAGTATGCCAAGGTGCATAACTCAGGGCAGGGCTTGCTGAGCCCTGGCACCAACACGCAGCCTCCACACCCAGGGCAGAGAGGACTTTGTGTGGGCGACCTTGGAGTGACTGACCCTGGGCCTGCCCTCCACTTGCTGCAAGCTTGGGGGCCAGGACGTGATGGCCATGGGATGAGCAGCTATGGGCAGTTCGCCCTGGGGGGTAGTCCTTTCACAGCACCTGACAGAGGAAGTGGGCCTCGGCCCTGGGGAATGGGAGGCTCTCAGACCACACAGGGCAGAAGGACCCGACATGGGAACATCTGATGCAACCTGCAAGCCTGCCCGAGTTCAAATGCCTTAGCCCAGCACGGAAATCCCTCCAACACCTGGCTTCCCGGCTCCCAGCCTCAACCTCAGCAAACAGAGACCATCTCTCCTTTCCACACCAGCCTCGGCCCGAGGCCTCCAGGGCCTCCTCACCCCTGCCTTTGCTCACACCTCTTCCCACGTCACAGCTGCCTCCTCCTTCCCCAGGTCCTCACATATCAAGTGCTCTACCCCTGGGCTGCACCCACAGCCCATTGCTTATGTTTCATCTTGAGTGGGGTCTCACTAAGTGACACAGGCTGCCTCTGGCCTCGAACTCATGATCCCCTTGGGGCTGCGTCCTCTCCCACCTCTTGTGAAGCTGAAAGGCACCTCCTCTCCTGCAGACATGGGGCTCTCTGCCTTCCGCACTCAGCAGAGTCCAGCAGACCGGAGCTCTGCACGGGGCAAACATCCCTTTGTCCTGGTGGGATGAGACGCTTAGAGAGCTCAGGAGCATGGATGCTGGCCCAGACAGCTGGGGTTTGACTCTGGGCCCTGCCGCTTCTAAGCTGTGTGACCTTGGACAAGTTATTGAACCCCTCTGTGCCTGCATTTTCTCGTCCGTAAAGTGGGGATAACAGTAGCAGTTTATTATGTTATTACAAAGCTTAAATGAATGAATAGTTGGTTTTCTGTATCCATGGGTTCCATATCTGTGGATCCAACCAGTTGCAGATTGAAAACATTTATTTAAAAGACTGCATCTGGCCAGGCGGGGTGGTGCATGCCGGTAATCCCAGCAATTGGGAAGCTGAAGCCATAGGATCGAAAGTTTGAGCAAGCCTGGAATAGGAAGACTGTCTCAAAGTAAAGAAAACGAAACAACAGCTGGGTGCCATAGCACACGCTTGTTACTGCAGCCCCTGGGGAGGCTGAAGCAGGAGGATCAGGAGATCAAGGCCAGAGGCAGCCTGTGTGACTTAGTGAGACCTTGTTGTCGTTGTTGTTGTTGTTAGTTGCCAGCCAGTGGAGTCCCACTCATAGCAACCCTCATAGGGGTTCATTGACTGATTGCTTCAGGATTGCTTCGGGAGTGCATTGCCACTTTCCTCTCCCATTTTTATGGTGCTAGGGATCGAACCTGGGTCCTGAGAGAATGCAGAGCAGTGTTCTACCCACTGAGCTAAACCCCAGCACAAGTGAGACCTAGTCACAAATTAAAAGCAAATTAAAAACAAAAGAGGGGCAGTGACGGCAGCATGTGGGAGGCCATGGGTTTAACCCTCAACACTGCCAAAAAAAAAAAAGAAAAGAAAAAAAGAAAACAGAAACAAAAATTGCACCTGTCCTGAGCATGTACAGATTTTTTGCCTTGCTTTTATTCCCTAAACCTGACTGCAAATATTTACGTAGTATTTACATTACATTAGGCCTTACAAATAATCTAAAGACGATGGACTGTGCAAGGGAGGATTGGGCAGCCTGCACCATACCATTTTATCTAAGAACCTGCAGGTACACAGGTATCCACAGCCACAGGGCCTTGGCACTGTCTGCCACAAATACCGACAAGTGACTGGCTGTGTGAAGCACCTGGAGCAGGGGCTGAAAACTCAGCTGTGTAATGTAATTAGTGCTATATGGCCAGCTCAGCCAGCCAGGGGAGGAAATTCCGTCCCGGCTTCTGTATCTTTCTGGGATTTGCTGGGCTCACTTAGGGCAGGCAGCCAGCATCTTCCTCCTCAGGCCTCCCTGTGGACAAATCAGCCAGGCTTGCAGGTCAGGCGTGATCTGGGAGGTCCTGCTGGCGCCTCATGGCCATCAGTCTCAACTTTGCTTCTTTGCTTCTGATGCAGAGGAGCCTCATCGCTGGCCCTGGCTGGCTTCTCAGGATGGGCGGGAAGAGCCCCCTAGATGTGGCCTCTCAGCTCGGCCCTATGGAGCCTTGAGCTCCGTCTTCACCCTCCTGGGCTGGGTGCCTCAGACCTGCTTGAACCAGGTCTCCCTGCACAGCGAGCTGTGTCCCCACCCCATCTGCCAATTCCTGAGCGTTGTTTTTTGGGGAAACTCATCCACTCTGATGCTTTGCCTGATATCATCCTCAAGGTGAACTGAGCGGAATCTGTTTCCTCCTCTACCACACGCATAGATGGTGTGCAGCTGATGATTTTGAAAACCATTTTAATCAGCAAAACCTTCGAAAAAGGATTTCCCAGGCGGTTCCATAGTAGAAGGCAGATGTAAAGCAGGGCTTCCTTGGTCCATAGAGCGCAGGGCTGGGCAAGGCCTCTCCTCTGTCTGCCTGCATGGAGCTTTGGCTGGGAAGGTTCCTGAGAAGCTTGTTGGGAGTGCGGGAGGTGTGTGCGGGAACGTCTAAATGCATCCAGGGAACTGGAAAGAGTGGAAGGAGAGGAGCAGGGAGAAAGAGGAGCCAGGCAGGGGCGAGGTGTCAGGCGAAGGCTCAAGATGGGTAGCTACGGCCCCATGTAGCAAGGAGCTCCTGGAGCAATAGTTACAACCAGCTACTTTCAGTCCTAAGCAAAAGCACTGTGGTTTTCTTATCTGTTGGTCCTGCAGTAGGGAGGACATCCCTCATACCTATAGGGGAGGTGAAAACATTCTAAGGCATTTTGTACTAAAAGGGGGAAAGCAGGGCTGCCGCCTTCTAAGGACAGAGCTATGAGCTGAGATGCTCTTAGAAGGGAAGGAAACTTCAAGTCAGGGGGTATGCGGGGAGTGATTAAATGGGGCCCCCAAGGAGATCTGAGCTGAGCAGTGATATCCGCTTTCTGGGGAAGGAGGTGGAAAAGTGGGGACAGAGAATCCAGGGAGAGAGAGGTCTGGGGCAGGTGGGCATTTCCAGCCCCCCCTTGCCCTGGATGCTCAGCCCACAGCGCTGCAGAGAAGGGGCGGGAGGCAGCCATGGAGGGAAGGCGGACGGGGAGGAGGAGCAGGCCAGCTCCCCTGCAGAGCACTTTTCCTTGGATGTGTTTTTCTTTCCGACTTTATAGTTAATTTATTTATCTGACCACTCGGGAAGGGAAGGAAAGTACCGTTTTATGAGTCCAGGACAAAATCAAAAACAATAGTGCATTTAGGTGCCTTAATTTTTCTGTTCGCAGAGATTTATTTCAGTTTATTATATTTGACAGCAGTCAACAAACAACAAATAGGAGCCCAGCGTGGCTCTGTCGGCTCCTAATGGTTTGTATTCTCTGTGCACAGGGCAGAGATTTTCTTTTACCGCACATAACATTTGGAACTTGCTGCATTGATCCCCCAAAGTAACAAATATAACTTGCCTCTCATGGCACAAACAGGTGGAGCCCACCCAGCCCCTTGATGCAGGGGCATGCCACGTGCCTAGCATGGCTTCCCCTGGGAGAAAGGAGCTGTGAGTTTGCTATGAATGGGGACTCAGTGGCAGTTCAGGGCTTCAGCAGGCAAAGCCTGTGTGTACAATGAACTGAGGGTATTGAAAGAACTTTCCAGAGTGTGGCATGATCGGGGCACGGCATGTTTGTGGCTCTCACAGGTAGCAGATTGCACTGTCCAATTAAGCTTCCTGGCAGGTGTATGCTCCATGTGCCTGTCAGCTTGTCGTGCTGTGGGGGCTTCTGTGTTGCTGTGATGCTGCAAGCTATGCCACAAACATCTCAGGTACCAGCAGGGCCACCCAGGGTGGACAGCTTTCAGCTGAGCTTCCAGACTAAGACAGACTGGGGAGAAGGATGGGGCAGCCCACTCCTGAAACAATTAGACCTCGAAAACCCTATGAATAGCAGAGAAGCACTGTCAAATATAGTACCAGAAAATGAGCAGAGACCTCCACACCCAGGTCCCCGCCTTGGTTTCCTAAGACCACGAGACACAGAAAAGTTGCTGGGTCTGGGCTGAGACTGATTGGGAGAGCACAGACCCCAGAGCCTGGATTCAGGTTGGACACCAAGCCCAGGCTGACCACTGCCACTACCCAATCACAGCTGACCTCCTGGAGCTCCATTCAGAAGGAGAAGGAGCCACAGACAGGGAGTCCCTGCACAGATAAGCCAAGCTGGGGCTGGATTCCCACAGATGAGAGAAGAACGGACGGACATTTATTTCCAGCTTTCTCTGTCCCAAATGGTCCAGGTAAAATTGCACAGGTAAGTTAGGGAGCTGGGACATCACCAATATTCTTCAGGTACCCACCAGGCCAGGGACAGCTCTGGAGTAGTCCTCACAGTGGGATTGTTTCCTGAGCAAGGGGCATGCAAGGTAATCTCCACCAAGTCACCATGGGGCACCGGGGGCATGCACGGAAGTCACATGCATGGTTGGTGTCTCTACCTGGGGCGCCTGCTTCCTCATGCATGTCTCTGAGAGGTCCATCTGCCAGAGGAAAGCCCCTCAGGAGGGAAGAGCCAGGTTCCTCTGGTCTCAAGAGTGTCCATGGCCTGAGGACTTTGGGAGCTGTCAAGCTCCAGCTTAGCCATCAGAACATGTGAGACCCGGGCTGACCTCCAGGGATTTGGGCTCAAATCAAGGAGGAAGTGCTGAGCCCACAAATCAGACCCTTCCAGGAAGACACCCTCAATAGGGCTCTGAAGCCTCTGCCTCAGGGGTCCAGGCTGGCTGGACCTGAGCCTAGGTCTGGCATTCGTGAAGCATGAGGCACTGAAGACTTGAATGGGCCGCCTTCATGCACTTAAAAAGAGAACCCTTCCTTCTCATGACACCGCCCTTTATTCAGAATCAGCATGTAAAACCCTAAACTGGGCGTTCCCCACTTGGGTTCTGACAGAGCCATTACTTTTTATGCTGAGAGTTGTTGTTGTTAGGTGCCATCGAGTTGGTATCCGACTCATAGCGACCCTCATAGGGTTTTCAATGGCTGACTGTTCCGGGATTGCCTTGGGAGTGGATTGCCAGGCCCTTTTCCCATATGCTGAGAGAATTGAGTTAATTTTAAATTATTGAGGCCCAGCACCTGAGTGAAGCAAGTGTCTTCACACAGAACAGGCATCCGTGAGCTCCACGAATGGAGAAACACAAACTGGATTAAAATCCATCTCTCCTTTGCTGGTCAGATGAATATACATGATGGGCGCGGGGACAGGCTGGGCACTGTTGTCAATTTTGCGAGAGTGGATTTGAGGCAGGAGGATGCCAGGCTCTGTCCTGCAGTATCCACAAGGCTGACCCATAGGTGCCACCTGCCCACCTGGCCACAGAGCACAAGGCCTCACATCACCAGGTCCCTCCGCTCCGACCCCCGGTCCCCAAAACAGAGACTCGAGTCCTTAGTGGCAGACACACCTGGGACAAATGACAATTGTGCTATCATTAAATGAGAGACAGGAACCCACTGCCCCTGTCCTCACTGTGCCCCACTCCTCCCACCTGCCTCCTGCAGGATATCCACCAGTTGCCTATCACGTTCAGAGAGTGGCTTCTAGGATCTGCCAAGATGTCCTCGACATTGCGTGTGGCCAGTTCACTTTAAAGGGCGGTCGCTGCGTGATGCCTTTGATTCTCTCAAACAAACATCCCCAAGCTCCTTGCCATGTACCCACACTGGTCTGTGACCTGTTAGGAATGGGGCCACACAGTGAGGTGAGCAGCAGGCCAGTGAGTGAAGCGTCATCTGTATTTACAGCTGCTCCCCATCACTCACATAACATCTGCAGTCATCCAGAAACACACACCCCCCAGTCTGTATAAAAAATTGTCTCCAATGAAACTGGTCCCTGGTGCGTAAAAGGTTGAGGACCACCGCTCTGTAACACCCGCAGCACTTCCCACCACAGCAGAGTACCCTCAATCCTCCAGATTGCTTTAAGACACAACTTCAGCCACCAAAGATCTTGAGCAGCCCATGAGTGGATCACAGAGCTGCTGTCTCAGTGAGGTCCCCATTCTTGGCTGACCAGCACTGCCCCTCAGGCATCTCAGCTCCTAGGGGAGCCCCACTCCCCCAATGACCTGTTTTCCCCAGGAAACTTCCAGTTTCTTTGACCCATCTGCTCCTCACCACATACTTCCAGGGCAGCCCCCACCACGCCAGTTGTTTGCTCATGCTGTCTCCAATGCCATGTAAGGTGGCAGACGTGACCACTCCAGCCAGGTGCTGAACAGTTTGGAATCTGTGGATAAACGTCTTTCACAAAAATTACTAATTTTATTGCCTGAAAACATTTGAATTTCTCCCTAAGCAAATCTAAAAAAAAAAAAATGTTGATTCCATCAATCTGGACTATGTAAGTGTCATTGGCAGTTTGATTCCAGGCCATTAGACCCTGTGTTCTTAACCAGAACTCCTCTGCCCACTTTGGAACTTGTGCTATGAGGAGGGACAGTTGTTAGCCTATGCCAGCTGGGGACTTTGGTGGAGTGGACTGGGATTGTTATTTGCCTTGGGAACCACGGGGCCAGCAGAGCCTTGAGCCAGGATCAGTATGGAGCAGACTGCCTGGAGCTGTGCAGAGCCTCCTAGGAGCCTAACTTGATCAACTCTCAGCAGGAGCTTGAACTAAATCCAATAGAGATTGGCTGGCAGCAAGAGACAGCTGGCCGCCCGGGGCCCTTGGGGTGCAGAATCTAGAGAGTGGCAGCCCAGAAACCTTGAGAGGCACAGCCCAGCGTCATGGTGGTACAAAATACAATACAGCCTGATGCGTGCCGCAGTAGAGTCTCCTCCGGCTTTGCTCTCGACCTTGATACCAGGAAGAGCCCCAGGCTTCCCACGGAGCCTGTCCCAGGCTGACCTGGCGCGGTTCTGCCCAGAGTCCCCAGGCCGGCCAGCTGCCTGGCAAGGGGAGCGTTCACATCTCACATTCATCTGCTGGGAAACGGGCGTCGCGGCTCCAAGGAGTGTCGTGTTCAGTTTTAAAATGCCACAAATAACAGATTTATAGATTTTTCTAAATACATTATTTTAGCTTGACAGCATTAATCATTCATGCTTCCTTCTTTCATTTTTCTACCTGCGATGGATTATTGAAACAGAAAATAACAATGAGAAAGGCTTGCAGCAGTATCAAAATGTCAAGTTTGTACTTACAGTTGTATGGGCCCAGACAGGGTCAAGAGCCCCAATTATTTGTGTATGTACACAGTGGTTCGACACGAAAGGTTATGTCACCTGCAGCTATTTTCCTGCAGATTTAAATAGGACTGATATTCAGCCGTACACTGAGCTGCTGACACGGAACGCAGCATTGGAAAATACTGCGGTCTCCAGTGTCAGAACCTAAAATAGGAGTTGGGTGATGGCAAGGGATGGTTGTGGGCAGGGCTACAGCTTGTGAGGTGGATCCATTCAATTACTGTGGATTACGCCCAACCTGCCTTGTCTGTCTGTTTGTTTTTGTTTAAACGTAAGGCAAGAATGAAATCACAGTGTCAGGCTGGGGCCAGAATGTCATGCCAGTCTGCCTTCCAACATGTCCCCTAGGGACCAAGGAAAGCACTTCCCAACCAAACCTGACCCACCAAGAAAGGTCACATAAGCGCACATAAGCGCACACACCCATCTGCAAGGGTATCACGGGAGGCGGTGCCTGGCAAAGTTGCATGGGTCAGGTAAGAAAGGCCTGGTATGCATTTTCTGTACATTTTTCCTCTTTAGAATAAAGCCATTGCCTGGAAGGCCCTGTAGGAACACTTTGGCATTTGGTCAATAAACGCAGAGTTGAATTCCTTTCTTTCTTTTGCTTTTTTTGCCAGTGAATTACAACACTGCGTCTTCTTCATAAGTATTCAATGAGTATCTGTGGTCAATAGGTGGATGAAATTGTGTGTAGGAATAATGTAGTACATTCTGCAACAGCCTTCCAGAGACAGGTCTACATCTCATTTGATCCCCTCAGCCACCCAGTGAGATATGTTCCAGCAACAAACAAAGAAACAGATTAATCAATTCCTAAGGACACGCAAGTTTCAACAGCAGAGAGGGCTCAGCCTTACCATGGAGATTCCCATACCTCCTATGGTTGGGGAGGTGCCCCTTTTCACCCCACCTCAAAGGGCAGGAGACCTGAGTAGGGTCATTAGCAGTGGGGGTGTCCTATACTCTGTTCCTGTTTTCCCCGTTATTTGCTGTTGTTGTCGTTAGGTGCCGGTATCCGACTCATAGTGACCCTACATACAACAGGGGAAACACTGTTGTCAGTGCTTCTCTGCTGTTCACAGGGTTTTCAATGGCAGCTTGATTTTTAGGAGTGGGTTGCCGGGTCCGTCTTCCAAGCCTGCAGCACCTCATGTTCCCAGGCGGTCTCCCATCCAGGTACTAACCAGGTCCGGCCCTGCTTAGCTTCCAAGATCTGACGGGATTGGATGACACAGGGCTACGGCTGCAGGCATCCCCGTTATTTGGGCCACTGCAAAACACCTGTGTAAGCGGGATCAAGGTTCCACAGACCAGTCCACCAATGGACGTCTGAAAAAGCAGTTATTCCCAGTGCTGGCGGGCTTTGCCATACTGCAGATACCTCCCCGTCATTCCTTACCTGGGCGGCACCCCGTCTCCCCACATGTACGTCCCCTGTTCTCGGACTACCTGAGCTTTAGCCAAGCCCCCTTCCCCCAGCAATAAGGACACGTCCCACGCTCCCGCCAGCTCTGTCTCTGAGGTCCTAAGTGGCTGTCCTCTCCACCTGCTACCCATTCCTCCCCAGTGGTCAAATCATTGCCCTCTTCCTGGCCCCATGCAAAGGTCCACTTCCTTTAGGAATCCTTATCGGACAATTCCTCCAAATGTGTTAAGCCTGATGGAAGAAACCAAAGTTACTAGCGATAAATCTAGGCCAAAAGGATGAGAAGCATGCGTAGGATCCCCAAGTACCGAAGGGAAAGAAGGATGTTCCTAGGTCTCAGGGTTTTGTTTATTTGTTTGTTTTTGTTTTTTTTTTCAGTACTGGTGGGCTGAACCCAGGGCCTCCTGCATTCTGAAAATACTCAGAACCGCACTGTGAGCTCCTTTCTTACTTTTTGTTTTGAGACAGGTCTCGTTAAATTGCGCAGGCTGCCTCTGGTATCGAACTCGTGATCCTCCGGCCTCAGCCTCCTGTGTAGCATGGGTTACAGATGTGCACCACAGTGTGCAGCAGAGCTCTCAAATGAAAAGGAGCCGAATATGAGAGAACATACTGTGCTATTCCTTTCACCTGAAATGTCCAGAGTGGGCAAATCATATAGGCAGAAAGGAGAACAGGGTGTGCCAGGGGCTAGGGACAGAAGGAAATGCAGTGACAGCTCACTAGTCTGAGTTTTCTTTTTGAGGTGTGGGAAATGTTCTGGAGTTAATGATGATAGTTGCACAAGTCTATGGATACCCTGAAAACTACTGGAGTTAAAGGGGTACATTTTATGGCATGTGAAGAATAGCTTAAAAAATCGATAGGAACCAGGGACGCAATGTTCTCAGGAGCTTCAATTCCCTTGTCTGCTCCCTTCTTTCTTATGGGCAGCTTGTTTACTTTTTTGGTTCCACAATCCAAATGTTAGCAAATGATTGGCTCCTCTTCTAGTACTTAGTTCAGAATGAGATGGGGGGGGGTCTCTTAGTTCTAATTCCAATGTCCAGGGAAGGAACTAATTGGACTGGTCCTGATTGGGAGACATTGGGTCCCAGCTGGGAGATGTTCTCCCTCCTGAGCCAGCTTTGGAATGAGGGAATAAGGACCTTCCAGAAAAGGTAATAAGGAAGGGCATAATGGCCCTGTCTGGTCTGTCCACCACCCATTCTGATCTGCCAGTGTTTGGCTAAGAAAGTCTACCTGTTTATACAGATAGAGATGCAATAGTCACAGACAAATAGCTACTTCTTTTAACTCTTCTGGTATCTTCTAGCTACACCTACATATCTGCTGCGTCTTTAGTCTATCTTTCCCTGATTTTTTTGTATATCTTATCCTTTCAATTATATTAAAATTGTATGAAGTTCAGTGGGCATCATCTTCTCTTTGTCTTTCATATTCCCATAGTGTCAGACAGATACAGCCCTGGACGCTCACTCTAGAGTTCAGTGTGGGGGAGTGGGGTTCCAATTCTACACAGATTCACACAGTTTTGGAGGCCATCTTAAAAAATATGTTATGCATACAAAATTAGGTTTGGAGCAAATATTTACTTAGAATAAGAAAAGAAACCACCAAAAATATACATTTGGAAAGGGTGACAAATATCACAAATATCTCAAAGCCTATTTTATTAATCAATTTTTATATTAATTAACATTCTGACATATCTGCACAGAACATTTTTTCCTATCTTTTTTTTTTGGTATGCACTCTCTTTGATCAACAATTTTATAATGTCATTTTCTATAGTGGGAGTAGAAAGATCCTTCCTCTAGCATGCATAAAACATGCAAATTCACACTCAGATCAATTTGCTGGGTGACGTACTGCTACAGATTTGTGCCTTACAAACATGAATTCTCATACATTCTGTTTTTCTTACTCTTCATTGAAAGAGGAAAAAGAAATGTGGATATATTTATAATTGTACGTTTTACATTAAATACATTCCTTATAGAAGATGACTTTCATTTTGACGAGGCATCAGTGACAATATATTCCACATTAATAATTTTACATATCTAATGACTGGGAGAATCTTTACAGACTAGCATCTGGGTTCATGTACCTCAAACAACTGCAGTCCCCTACAATGCACTATAGGTGCAAATCTCAGCAGAAACTCTGATCCCACGTGAGTTTCTGTCTCTGCTTCATACGTAGAGGATAGGTGAGGATGGAAAGCAGGAGGGACATTCCTCACGTCATTCCCGGATGCCACCAGTGTGGCCCACATACAGCTACACACATAAGTAATTACCAAGGCACAGATGTACACTTCCAGACCTAAAATGGTTCTGTCCATGCTCAACTACCCCTTAGCTGGAATTCCCAAATGCCCACGGTCATTCTAACTCCATCCCACACAGAGGCAATGTGGGGGAGAGGAAGTGAGAGCAAAGAAGGACAGTGTTCTGAACCAATTTTGTTTAAAATCTTCACAATCTTAAAAAGCCCATGACCATATGTTTGCATCCTAACGGTCCAAGGAACCCTGAAAATCCAGGTGCACCAACTTCAAGGTAAAATCAACTCTGTTCATAGTGTAAACATGTTGGGGTATCATAGATGGGAGAGAGAGACGCCACACTTGGTGGACAGGTTGTAATGGGGTATGCCTTTTTATTTTCTTCCCAAATGGAGTTAAGAGCAAGGTTTGGAATCTAATAGCCACTGACTTCAGTCACTAACAGCCTAACAGTCTAACAGCCACTGACCCAGTCTCTTGAAGCACAGTGTGCTAAATAATGGAATAAGCGATCCAGTCTCTTGGGTCTTCACAGAACTCCATGTTAGACCCAGGTGCCTGGGTGGCTTCCTAGTAGACCTCCAACAAAGATCTGTTCAGGGAGCTGATGGATGGGTTAATGGAGAGAAACCATAGCTTTTGCTGTGAAGATCAAACAAGGTAATGGATACAAAAGTATTTAGCAAGTAGAAAGTTGCCATACTCAAACTGGGTTCGTTTTGCTTATTATTTTCCCCAAACCATTGAGGGTAACCATTTGTGTTGTTGAAAAACCACCTGCCTAACAGCCAGATCAAGGAGAAAAAGGTACATCCTCTGCAAAGAAGTCCAAAGGCTCTTGCTGTTGCCCTCAGTTAGCAGGAGTTTGTGAAAAATGGGAGGGAGATACTCCCAAATCATGGCTCAGACTTCACATAATGTCATTATTGTCAGAGGTATGCCTACCATGGGCTGGAAAGGCACTTTGAATGCTTAAGAAAAGCGACATTGGCCCATACAGGTTTCATTTTAAAGTGAGATTAGTCTCTGTCCCTGTCTCATCCCCAACCCTCTCCCACCCTAAGCCCCTGATTCTGGCTGGAATTTTAACCTACTTAAGGTTGATTTAGTAAAATAACTACATTGAAGTAAAGAGCAAGGTAGATGTGGATGTTGTACCATCAAACACTATGCAGATGGCCCTTCCCAAAGAGGCCTAAGTAGCCAAGACAAATTTCTCACTGGGTATATGAGTGAAGATTCTAGAACTAGACGATTGTACCGTTGGAGATGAAATGTCCCCCACAGGCCCACGTGTTGAATGCTCAGTTCCGAGCACGCGGCAGCTGTTTGGGGAGGTGCTGGAGGTGGGGCCTGGCTGGAAGAAGTAGGTGATTGGTTGGGGCGGGTCCTTGGGGCTGCATCTTGCCCTGGCCACTTCTCTGCTTCCTGTCTGCCGTGAGGTGAGCTGTTTTGTTTCGTCATTTGCTCCCCATCACGATGCTCTGCCTCTCCTCAGGCCCACAGCAGAGCAACCAGCCAACCTTGGCCAGAAACCTCCTAGAACTGGAGCCAAAGGAAATCCTTCCTCCTTTTACCTTGTTTTCCTCAGGTATTTGCCACGGCGACAAAAATATGACTAACACCCACGGCTTCAGGCAAAGCTGGTTTGGCTGTACAAGCAATGTCATCGGGGCGCGGTGTTTCTCCCAGGCAACCCTGCTATCTACGAAGGGAACGCAGTGGTCAGCAGCTCCAGACCACCCTCTTCTTGGTTTTGAACACACTGGAAAGCAGGAAACATCTGTCCTCAAACATTACAGCAAAGCTCCTAGTGTGACTCTTGACCTCCAGTAAGGTTAGGGGCCATCCCTACACCAGAGCTGTGGGAACAGCAGGTGAGGATCTAACTGGTCGAGGCTAAGACCTGAGCCCAGCCTGCCGGGAAGGGAATGTCCTCCACCCTCTGGAAACCAGAGCTAAGAGTGGAGAGGGGTGGTCCTCCAATAGTGCTTGCTGCATAGGCAGGACAGCAGCCAGCTGCCAGCCAACGGAGGTCCCTCCCACTTTCCTTTGGAACAATTGCTCAAAGGCTTAGGACAGTAGGACGGGGATCTAGCATCCTCACAGGGGCATCTGAACTGTCCTCCAGGGGGGCGAGCCGTGGGAGGCAGGATCCCTCCCACACAGGCTTGTCTTAAGCCATCCTCCTAAGCAGAGGTGACAGCATCATCCCCCAAATCCGGCCGAATGTGTAGTGACACGGAACATATTTACTCATAGACAGCTGGTAATTGCGATTCTTCACAAAGGTGGTATAAACAGATCGCTGCCAGTTGAAAGTTTTAATTAGATTTATTAATTCCAAAATGCAGCTGAAATGTGGTGGATATTGATTGTAATGGCCTCTGTTTTAAATATAATTAATTCATGATCTGCATAATTGCTCATTACCTGTACTTTAATTATGGGGCATAAAACATTGTTTATCACTAACATAGTACTAATGGGAAGACAAGCTTTCTCCGATAACTTAGGATTCTTGATATTTTTGTTGAAGAGACCGTGAGCCATTTCATTTTCTTTAGAGGGAGCGAGAAAATAGGAGGCTGTGTCTCCCATGACAACCGGTATGCAGAGACAACCTGATAAACACAGGGCATTTATGATTCTTTTATGACTACATTTTCTGACAAGATAAAGTAAATACTCTTTTGTGGGACTTTACTACTAGCGAGGCTAACGCTACTGTCCAAAGAAACTGAAAAATTTGAGTATAAATATACTGTGTTTGAGGCTGGCTCATGGGCAATGAGGATATCCTAACAGCTTGACAATTTTCATATAATAACATGAAGAATTTCATGGTTTTTCTTCATCTTTCTGTTAGTACCAGCACAATATATCTTTTCTGGGGGAAAAGATTATATAAATCTATGGTACTCTCTGTTTTTTCCCAAACACCATAAATCCTAAAGATAGTTCATGTGCTTATCATTGTTAGCATTTTTTTAAGTCCAAGCAACAAAGCCGGAAATATACCACATACACAAAAAATTCGCCACGTTGCCAGAAAACCTGAGTTAGGTGAGATTTCAGTGACTTTTGATTCTGTAGTTTTGTGGGGTTTTTTGGAATTCTTTTGCACATACCATGGTGATATGTAAGGCAGAAGAGGGGGTCTGTGGACATCTGTCCGTGTCTGTTCACGAGCCGGCTCTTCCAGGGGAGAGGGATGTGCACCTGTTTACCAGGGTCACCTACAGTGACTTCCTGAGCAAAGGGAGGTTAAGGGAAGGTCAGACAGGCATCCACTTGGGCCACTTTTCCCAAAATGCTTCTCGGTCTTTTTGAGGACGGTCCTAGAGGAAAACCAGCTTACCAGCCCAGGACTCTTTGCCCAAGTGGCCAAATAGAGCTCACTCACGCTTATTTTCCCAGAGCAGGAGGGAACGCCTTACAACCTAACTTCCCACACGTCTTCACCATTGACAGTGCCTTCTTCTTCACATGTTTATGATGCCTGCCTTCAAGGCACATGGTGCAGCCAGGTCTTCAATCCTAAAACCAGCTGCCTGCTGGTCACCCGAAGTTGGTTACACAGTCACGAAAAAGATCAACCAAATAATAATGCACATCGATGGGCTATTTACCAAGGCAGAAGGATTTATCTAAATATGCAAATCCACATTAAGTAGCAAGAAACTCTGAAAATTGAAAGAAACAAAAACTGAAGGAAAAAACAAACAGTAGCAAAAGTAGAGAAACTATTTTTTTTTTCTGACAGAGAAGCCAGAAAAAGAAATGCTTGGACATTTTGCTGTGTTTTAATCTCACCCACATACATTCCCTCTATCCACAATGAGTGTGAGTGAGTGGCTAATAGGGTCCAGGTTTGTGATATAAACAAAAACAAAGAGGTTAGAGATAATTGAGGATAAAGGAAAATGTTTGTGTTTAAATGAGGGGCTTTTCATAACGGAAGAAGCCTATACTTTCTCTCAATAGAAAATCTCTTTTGTCTGGCCCACATTAAACACAGATTGGTAAATGTTAAAAGGCTGTCTGGAAGTGGCCTAGCAGGCACAGGTTTTCTGTGCAATTCCATCTCATGAATGGCTCAATGCCTGTGGGCACAGGGCTTTGCCCTCTCTGAGGGGGCAGCCCGACCTGGCTGCACGTGGACAGAGTGGTTGCAACAGCAAAGAACCTTCTCACCATTCTAGAGGCTACAAGTCCAATGTCAAGGTGTCAGGGATTGGCACCATTGGTTTCTCAGAAGACTGCAGTCCTGGGCTTGCAGGTTGCAGCCCTCTCCCTGGGTCTTCACTCTCACTACATGCCTGCATCCAAGTTTCCTAGTCCCAAAAGGACATGTTGGATTAGGGCCCACTCTATGGCCCTCTTTTAACTTAATTACCCGAATATGATCCCATTGTGAAAAAAGAGATAAGGAGTATGAAAATTGCTATGCAAATCATAACTATTAGATGCATTCAAAAAAATGTCCCTGGAGACCAATACTGAATCTACCGTGGACTGCAAAAACAACCAGCAGATCTGTCCTAGAAGAAGTGAAACCAGAGTGCTCCTTGGAAGCAAAAATGGCCAGACTTCATCTTATATATTTTGGACATGTTGTTAGGAGAGCCCAATCCCTGGAAAAGGACATCATGTTTGGAAGAGGGGTAGGTCAATGAAAAAAAGGAAGACCCTCGACTAGATGGGTTGACCCAGTGGCTGCAACAATGGGTTTAAATATAAAAAAGATCGTGTGCCTGGTACAGAGTTGGGGAGAGTTTCCATCTATTGTGCATGTTGTCTCTCTAGCATGGAGTCTCCATCCCTGGGCACTCTTTCTTTCTTTCTTTCTTTCTTTCTTTTTTTTTTTTTTTGGTAAGTGCTGGAGCGTGGAACCCTGAACCTCATGCATGCTAGGCAAGTGCTCCACCACTGGGCTGCACCTCAGGCCCTTTTCATTTTTCATCTTGAGACAGGGTCTCTCTCGCTAAGTTGTGCAGGCTGCCTCTGGCCTGGAACTTGCCCTCCTCTTGCCTCACCCTCCCTGGGATGACAGACATGTGCCATCACTCCTTGCTGTGGGGGGCATTTCTGCTTGCCCTAGCTGGAGTCATTGCTACCTGACATCTAGTGGGTACAGGTCAGAAATGCTACGGCTGACCCTTCTGCCGTGGGCAGGATAGACACAGAAAAATCATCCAGCCACAGCTGCCAATAGTGCCAGTGGTAAAAATAAATAAATAAATAAATCCTGAACTAGAAGGATCTTCTCTTTTTCTTTCTTTCCATTTCACCTGCCTACTTG
This sequence comes from Pedetes capensis, assembly GCA_007922755.1. NCBI lineage: Eukaryota > Metazoa > Chordata > Mammalia > Rodentia > Pedetidae > Pedetes > Pedetes capensis. Next base: position 70,371 of record VMDO01005990.1, on the reverse strand, counting down.
GGTAAAGAGGCTGGGGGTTTGCTCAATTGGTAGAGCACTGCTTGGCACTTCCTGTGGATCTAGGTTCCATCCCCAGCACCGCAAAAATAGGAGAAGGAGGAGGTGGCAAGCTACTCCCCAAAAGGATCCCGAAACAACCAGCCACTGAAAACTCTATGAGGGTCTCTATGAGGCAGTCTACAACACCACCTTGGGTAAAGAAGGAGAGCGGGAGGATTGCAAGTTTGAGACCAGAGGAAGTCTGCGTAACTTAGCGAGACCCTGTCTCAAAAAGTAAAGAAAAAAAAAAAGAGCTGGGGTGCAGTTCAGTGGTACAGCACTTGCAAAGCATGCAAGCGCAAGGCCCTGGGTTCAACCCCTAGTACTGAAAAAAAAAAAAAAAAAAAAAAGAAGGAGAGCCTCTTTGGGCAGAATTTCCTCCAGGGTCTGCCATAACCCCTTGCCCAGCAATGTCTGTCTGTCCTGTGAACAATGCTGCCTATATGTTTTGCTAAGACCACTGTTTTCTGTGTTTGGTGAAAGTCCCACTCCTCCTCCAATTGTGATTGGATTCTTCTTCAGTTTTCTAGAATGTTCCTCCTTTATGCCAAAAGCTGATAGCCCAATGGATGAGTTCAAGCAGGGGACACATCTGCGCATGCCTCAGTGTCTGGGAAGTACCTAGCTCTGCCTGTCTACAGCACAGCACTAGGCCTGCCTCATTTTCCTCTCCCTTGCCATCCCAGCCCCTGCTAAGTCTAAATTTAGCTCTTTCTCTTGCCCCAGGAAAAGATCAAAGCGCTCTTCACATTCCTGAGAAGCAGGGTGGAGCCTTGGAGGGTCCCAGAGCGATGGTGCAGGGAGGGAGGGGCTGGTGGCTGACAAATCCCCAGGGAAATTCCTGGGGACCAGGGGTGCAGGGAGTTGGAGGGAGGTCCTGTTTCCCCAAGTCTTGGGGTGCTGGAGGCACGTTCAGGAGCAAATGCTTCCTGACTGGAGGCCTCTGGTTCACGCTGGCCCTTGTCCATCTGAGCCCCTCTACAGCAGGTCATGACCTGCTCAGGGGCTCACTGTGTCCCCTTTGCAGTCCCGCGCTTGTCCTGGATGACAGCCCCTTTGTGGCCCTGCCCACTTTCTTGAGAGAGCAGAGAAAGGCCAAGCCTCTCTGCCAGGGGCTCCCTGGGCCAGCTCGGGGCTGAGCTGCAGGTACAAGGGTGAGCGGGAAGAGAAAGAGCAGAGTGGATGCCATGCCCGCAGGGCACATGGGGAGGGGGCCTTCAGAGCTGGGCCCTGTGGTGTGAGGAGGGCAGCCTTGTTCCTTGGGAAGTGGGATAACACAGGATGGGAGCGGCTGGCCGAGAGAGGTGAGCCAGGTGCCGAGTGTGAGCTGCGCACTGGAGGAGGATTTGCAGGAAAGCTATAAACCTGGACTGCTGGTCCTTCCATGGCCACCTCCCTAGATAACACATAGATCAGAGGAGAAACACCGGGTTGTACTTTACTTTTCACTGATTTTCACAGCATCTTTGAAATGCAAAAGTCATAAGACAGAGAGAGAGGGAGGGAGAGGGAAAGTAGTTTGTTTGTTGTTGTACTGGGGATTTGAACCCAGGGCTAGGCAGGTACTCAGCAAGTGCTCCACCACAACCCCAGTCCATTTTTACTTTTATCTTGAGCCAGGGTCTCCCTAGGTTACTCAGGCTGCCTCTAGGCTTGGACTTGCAATCCTCCTGCCTCCGCCTTCAGACTCCCTGGGATTGCTGGTGTGCACCACTACATCCCACTTGAGAGAGATTTATTTTTTTTCTGTGCTGGAAAGTGGCCAGGGAGGGTTGGGCTGGACCAGGCTGCACCTCTGGGCTTCATGCAGAGATGAGTGTCCCAACAGAGTGGGCTTCAGGAGGTGGGAGAGTGTCAGGAGAAAGAAATACAGTGGTCTCAGGACCCCTGGACTTCCTTAGTCTCTAGGTCCCAAATTCCTTGTTTTAAATGGGTGTTTCTATGGGAATCATAGTAAGGTGCAATGAAGAGGGCAGTAACTCGAGCTTATCACAGGCACAGTCCTGGCTTAGGCACTTCCTGTGCATTGCAATCATTTACTATTATTGCACCCTGTAAGGTAAATACAACCACTAACCTCTTGGTACCTTGACTTCTCCATCTAGAAAATGGGTCCAAGCAACCTCTGTCTGGCCAATTAATCAGTAAGAAGGGAGGCCAAGTGGTTGCACGAAGCAGCCACTGAAGTTCCTAACCTATTCTCCCTCCCTGAAGAGCAGAGGTACACGGGCAGGGCAAGCCAGCTAGGCGTGGTGGCCAACATTTGGGAGGCAAGAGGCAGGAAGATTGTGAGTGCAAGGCCAGCCTGGGCTACATACTTAAAACCTGTCTCAAAGAGGAAAGTAATATAAAACATAAAAAAAGAAGGGCAATGTGGAGAGACCAGAAAGGGGGCTTCGTATGCCCCGCGTTCAGGTTGTACGCCTCAGATTCGAGTCACAACACCAGGAGATGGACTTTATAAGGAAACTGGAAGCTGCATCCCTCTTTGTAAAGCAGGAACCAGGCTTTGGGAGTTTCCCACGAGGGATGGTGGTGGAGCAGCCAGGTAACAAGGCCCTTTGCAATAATCTGTGTGGGCCACACAGAGGGCTAGCATTCATGTCTCTTGGAGGTGTTTGGATGAGTGAAGAAAGTATAAGCTTCTATTTTTGTAAAAATATCTGCCAGTAATACAGCATCATGCATTTGTTGTTTGTTGTTGTTAGGTGTTGTTGAGTCAGACATGACTCATAGTAACTCTGTATACAACAGATCAAAACACTCCCAGACTCTGTGTCAGGCACACAATCTTTTTTATGTTCAAGCCCAGTGTTGCAGCCACTGTGTCAATCCATCTAGTTGAAGGGCTTCCTTTTTTCCACTGACCCACCACTCTCCCAAACATCATGTCCTTCTCGAGGGATTGGTCCCTCCTGACAACATGTCCAAAATACATAAGACGCAGCCTAGCCATCCTTGCTTCCAAGGAGCACTCTGGTTGCACTTCTTCTAAGACAGATCTGTTGGTTATTTTTGCAGTTCCTGGTATATTCAATATTCATCTCCAGCACTTACATAGTTGAATACCAGCGTGGGGAGGGGCTTTGAGAAATACTTGCTCCTCTACCCTTACAGAGAGAGAAACTGAGATGCAGAAAGGTGTCTCTTGCCTAAGGCTGCATGGCCAGCTAGTGGCAGAGCTAAGATTAGGTTCCCCGAATTTCTGCCACCTAGTAACTATTCACGAAGCAAACTCTTTTGGAGGGTAGGAAACGAGGCAGGATTGCTTGATTATCAGTGAAATCGATCAACAGAGTCACCATTTAATTAAAAAATATATCAAAACCTTTCTTGATAATGATCGACCTGTTACGCTGGAGCCATTAAAGTGGTGATTTTACTTAGTGAGTTACTGCCAGCTCCAATGATTTTTTTTTTTTTTTTTTTTTTGGTAATACCCTTGTGATAATTCAATTGGAAGTATGGGGTAAAACGCAGTAATATAACGCTTTTGCTTAAGATAACTTGTGTCACAGCCAGCCAGGGAGTTCAGCTGATGGGGCTTTTGCAAAACTGAGGTCCCCTCTGTGCCATTCTGTCGCCAACGGCTCCAGAGGGTCCCATCAGGAGTCTTCAATGGGGCTCATATTTGAACTGGTGATTGCACCCCCATGTTTTCAGGTCCTCCGAGGCTGCTGCACATTAGAAGTAATTGAGAGTGGTTGCTTTTTAAGATTTAAATATTAACTTCTTAAAATTAAATTTTCACTGGAAGTTCTGTGAAAGACAAGCACAACTTCTGTGGGCCAAATGGCTGTGTTCGCTCGAAACCCATAGACTGATGTGAACTCCCGACTCGACGGTGTTAGGAGACGGGGCCTCTGGAAGGTGATTGTATCGTGAGTGCGGACACTGATGAAGGGGACCAGTGCCCTAACGAGAAGTCCCAGAGAGCTTCATTGCACCTTCTGCCCCATAAGGACACCGAGAGAAGGGGCCAGCTACAAACCAGGAAGCAACCTTTACCAGGCACCAAATCTGCTGGTGCCTTGATCTTGAACTCCCCGGTCTCCATAACTGTAAATGATAAATCCTGTTGTTTATAAACTGTCCATTGACGGGATTTTGTTATAACAGCCCAGCTATGGCGATCTACTTCCCACTCCCACGAAACACTCTCGAGACTGTATCAAGGGGTCAGAGGCTAGAACTCTCCAGGCAGATGGGCTCACATGCTTCCTCCTTCCCAGGACTGCTTCTACCCTGGTACCCCAAGCCAAATGCCACAGGGGTGTCAGGCTTTGCAAAGGGAAATAGCCTGCATTCATTGAAATCTTTAATTGAGTCACATTTCTGTAGCTGTGCACCCAGGTACACTAATGTCCCAAGAAGGAATTCCATGATCAGTTAAAGAAATGCTGTGCATGAGAGGGGACCCACAAAAGCTCTGGGATTTATTTATTACGCATTCTGTGTTTAACAGGTCCAACCTTCAGCCATGTTCCAAGTCCTCTCCACTTGAGGCCACACCCCTGACAACAAGTTTTTCTCATGGTTCTAAACAGGTTTTGAACTTGTCAGTTTCTATGGCTTTCAGTGCTTCTGCCCCTTTTTATTTCACCTCCTCTAAGTCTGCAAAAATGCTTCTCTTTAAGAGAAACAAACAAAGAAGTCACGCTGGAGGAGATGGGGTGGCTAGGAAGGGTAAAGCACAAGGGTCCTGCCACATTTGGCCAAAAGCTGCTGGACACTCAGCGCGACATGGGCAGGTGCATCGTCAGGGAGGAAGAACCTGTCACCTGTTTGCTGCAACTCAGGACCTTTCTTCGCAAATCAGGATGCAACTTTCTCAAAACTGTCAGAGAGTGAGAATGTCCTCTGGGAGTCTGACCTGGAGGAGCAAACACGAGGGTACAATCCCTTCCTGTCAAAGTAGACGGCCGTTGTTCTCTCATTCTTCCCGGGTGCTGGAGGAGATCCGCCTTGTACACTACTGCCTTGTGGATGAGCAAAATAAAAGCCCTGGGATGTTCTGAATCAGTAAAATAACTTACTACTTGGTTTATAATGTTCCCAATTTATCTGACCACACAACGCTGTCTTTATGTCACACTTAGGGAAAACCTGGAGAACCCATTCTGAAGCGCTCCTAATTGGACGCAAGCAGGATGAGGCTGATCATTAAGCAAAGGAGGCACAGGCAACAGAACGAACCATCTGCCTGGGGGTCAAGAGACCTGGAACAGGGTCTAGAATCTTCCACTAATTAGCTGTGTGGCTGTGGAGAAATCACATCCCTTTCGGCCTTAGTTTACTTGCCTATGAAATAAAGGGCTGCCGTTAGATCCTTCCACAGCCCCTCCTGGGTCTGATACATGACGGCCTTTCTGGTTTGTGCAGACTCACCTGCCAGTGGCTTTCTGCTCTGTCCTCTCCTGTGGCAGCTCAGGTTGGCAGCTGCAGGGTCTGCAAAGCACCCTGGAATCTGTCCCAGGTCAGGCAAAGAGAGTCATGGGACCCTCGAGGCCATCTGGATAGGAGTCGCTGCCTGTGTGCGTCTGGCCCGCCCTAGGAGAACAGCTGGGCCTGTCCGCTTGTCTGTCTGTCTCTTTCTGGGCCCCTCTCCTGGCCTGTCTGCCCTGGAAGCGTGAGTGCTGGTGGGGAAGGGGCCGTGTCCACACAAAAACACCAAGGAGCACACACAGAGGTGTATAGACGTGGCTGGTGCTTGCTGAGGGCAATCTGGGTCACACGAGTTAGGAGTCTCGTGGCCCCACAAAGGATGGAGGACTCAAGAAAGGCCAGGAAGGCTGGAGAATTCAGATCCTGGGACAGAAAGGAGGGTGGTCCAAACGAGGGGTGGGGCAGAGCAGCAGGGAGTGTGCCAGAGGCGGGGTCTCCCCACTGGCATAAGTTACAGGAGGGGTCAAGTCATGTGGATCCCAGGGTTGTGGACAGACAGCAGAGGCATTTGAATGCCCTGTGGTCAGGCACTGGGGCTGTGTGGGCAACGGGGAGGTGGTGACATTTCTTTAGGAAGGTACGTTGGTAAAAGGATATGGGCCATGACTGGAACTGGATGATGGAGCAGCCTCCATCCGTGAACTTCACCTGTGGCCCGTGATGCAGAGCCTGCTGAGTTTCAGCCTCTGCTTCCCAGTCTGCGGGGTGGCTCAGACTCAGCCCTCCCCAGCCACAAGCGCATGGGACAGAGCACTGGGAGCTGGAAACCCAAGGACCCCTCCACAGAAGCAAGCAGAGGGAGCCCCGTTCCTGCAGGCTCAGAAGCAGAGAAGTGGAGGCACAGATACCCCAGGAGCAGACTATGTGGAGGAGGGGGAAAGAGCCAGGCAGACTTCGCCTTGCAGGAGATAAACTCTCGGCCACTCTTGAAAAACAACAGAAAGGATCTCCTTGCTTGTGTAACCGGGAATTCCAAATTAAGGTTCCCGTGATTCTTTCCTTCCTTCTTTTCCACCTAGCTTCCTGTGGCCTCAAAGTTATTAGGTGGCTTCCTCTTCTCTTTGAGAGAGTGATGGCTGCTGGTGAATCCGGAGTGACTTGTTTTCTTCTCCAAACCTGGAGGCGGGGAGAGAGAAAGAGAGAGAGGGAGAGAGAGGGAGAGAGAGAGGGAGAGAGAGAGAGAGAGGAAGAAGAAGAAGGAGGAGGAGGAGGAGGAGGAGAAAGAGGGGCTAGAGGTGAGTGGAAAGGGTGGAAGAGGGAGAGGGAGAGCACGGTGGAGGAAGAGAGGAAGCCAGGGAGGGAGAGAGGGAGAGAGAGGGAGGTTTCCTCCCAGAGGAGTGAGAAATTTTCTTTTACAGGAGATCTAAGAAACTTCTTTTCATATCTCATTTGCCCAAAGTGGATGCCAAAGTCATTCACAAACCAGTTGCAGGATCTAGGGGGCAGAGCTTTGCTGCTTGTCTTACCAATCAACACCTGCCACTAGGAGGTTGGGGATTGGTCAGTTCCTAGGACATGTCTGATACAGAGTAAGGGTGAGAGGAAAGAAGAGTTCAAATGAATGCTAAGGAGCTTGTCAGGAGCTGTCCTTGTCATGTGGGATACTGTCCAATCAACCATCATTTCTGAGGCACCATCCACACATACAACACCATAACTGGCCCATTGTTTATATCCCTATGCCAGTGTGGATGCTTTGGGCTGCAAGTAAGAGAAAACCCTCACTGTCTATCTCAAACCGCAGGAGAATTTACAACCTTCTGTGTAGAAGCAAGTGTCCCCAGGAGGGCTTTTTGAGCTGCACGGGAGTCACGGATGGTCCAGGTTGCTCCTATTTTTCTTTCTCTCTTGTCCTCAGCTTCCACTTCACTCTAAGGCTGTGCCCCCTCCGATTTTCCAGGTGGCTGTTACAGTTCCCCACATGAATGTTCAGAGGATCAGAGAGAAACCATCTTTTTTGATTCCATCCTGGAGAGAGGGCATTTCCCCACAAGCATCCACTGGGTCCAGATCTCCACTCCCTCACAGTAGAGGGTGGCTTTGGTAGTGTTTCTCAGCCACACTGGGTCTCAGTTTGGGCCTCTGTAATCCTAAAAGCTTATGGATGTCAGTGGAGCTCCCCCTCAAGCTCTCAAGACTATCCCTGGCTTACAGGAGCTCTCAGCAATGCCTGGCTTGCTTTCCTGGCACCCAATGCAAGTCCACTGGCTCTAAGTGTCCTGCCATGCACCTCTGGATGCCCACAGCTCAGCATGAACCTTTCAGGTGTCTGGAGACAAAGCGAAGCTCAGAAAACGGAAGGGCTGTGGGGTGGGGAGTCTCCCTTTTGTTGAGCTTCGGGTTAATCTCACCCTCAACAGCTTGTTTAATAGTAATGCTAGGATAGTTACTTTGCTTTACTCATTATCTTTGCAGTAAGGCCCTAATGTACCTTCACCTGCCTCCAAAAAGAGTCCGAAAGCTTATGTGTCAGGACCTATTTTCAGTCCTTTCCGAGTCGGATCCTCCCTCCTTGCCTTCCCCAGTCCCTGAAGACTTTGAGATCTGCTATTTAAATATTTATCAACTGTTACAGTTATTTATTAAAGGTTTATGTTGTTATTATATTTGGGGTGGAATATTCAGTTCTTCCTCCAAAAATAACAGGACTTTCCATTAAAGGACATGCGCTAATGATGCACTAAATTGTCTTTTAAAGCAATAGAGAATTCCCCTACCCTTGACAACCCTAAGTACTGTTATTTAAAAATAGGGGTCCTACTTCACTGGAAAATGCATTGCTCCTGATTCCCCAAATGTTATCATGTGCAGATTGAGGAAATTTTTAATGCTTACCCAGAGAAATTTTACCCTGGGAAATCACAGTCGAGTCAAAAGCAAGAGATGCCCCAGGACTTGGTATTTTTTCTTTTCCTCATGACTACTGTTAGTGTGTGTGTGTGTGTGTGTGTGTGTGTGTGTGTGTGTGTGTGTGTGTGTGTGCTCGCGCACACGCACGTGCATGTGTGCACGTGTGCACAAGCACACTTATCTTTGCATGTGTGGATGCATGTGCACACATGTGTAGAAGCCACAATGTTGATTTAAATCCATCCATCCACCCATCCATTCATTTATTTGTTCAATTTATTCCACTCTGTGCTAACACTGTGCTTTATGCCAAAGACAAAGAAATGGAGAAGATATCCTCTGCCCCAAGCGATTCACAGGGTCTAATGGAGGAGGAAAAGTAAGTAATTAAGTAACAAGGCTACATAAATAAATAGTAAGCAATATGATGGTACAAAAACAATTCTAGAGACAGGAGGCAGAGGGGCTGATTTTGTAGAAGATTGATCTTTTGATATACGTGTAGCCTTATAAATACCGCTGAGCTAGGGTTTAGCTCAGTTGGTGGAGGGCTGCTTTCCACTCTCTGAGGACCTGGGTTCGATCCCCAGTACCACAAAGTGGGCGCAGGACTTGGCAATCCACTCCTGAAGCAATCATGAAACAATCAACCATCGAAAACCCTATGAGGGTCGCTATCAATCTGACCCAACTCAACAGCACCTGACAACAACAACAACATATGTACTATACCAGGCTGACTGTGGAGAGGATTAGCTAGCTTGTTGGAGTGAAACTCTTCTTTTGTCAGGTTGCTAACTCACCAGTCCAGTTGGGTTGTCCATACCATGATCTAGCTCAGCGACTCTCACCTAGGGAGACCCTGTCCTCTAGGGATGTCTGGTAATCCTGGGGACCATTTTTGGTTGTCCCAAATGAATGAGAGGGTGATACTGGCATTTCATGGATGGAGGTGAGAAGTGCTGTTAACTCTGCAATGGTCAAGAACCGCCCCCCCCCCCACACACAATAGTTCTCTGGCTGTTAATAAGAACAGTGTCCAGGCTGAGGATGAGACCCACTGGGCCAGCCCCAGAAGGTCCTCAGTGTGCTCTAAGATGTTCTAAATGAGGCCAGTGAGACCGGACTGAGGTTCTGCGAGACAGAGTCTAGGTGTGTCCTCTAGGGACTGTCTAGGATCATGAAACGAGCTGAGCCTTTCTCTGTGACCTGGTAATTTCACATCTAGAAACCTGCCCCCAGGAAAAGGTCAGAGTAGCTGATAACAGAATATGCACAGAGGAGCCCAAAGCTGCAGAATGGCACCACAACAATGAAATAAAATTTAAAACAACCTGAATAGCCAACACTAGTAGATTGGCTAGATAAACTATGATATGGGAGGACTTTGCAACATATATATATATATTATATGGTGTTGTTGTTGTTGTTAGGTGCCGTAGAGTCGGTTTCCGACTCATAGCAACCCTCATAGGGTTTTCAATGGCTGAGTGCTTTGGGATTGCCTTGGGAGTGGATTGCCAGGTCCTTCTCCCATTTTTGTGGTGCTGGGAATTGAACTTGGGGCCTCAGAGACTGCAGCGCAGCGCTCTACCCACTGAGCTAAATCCCAGCCCCATATGTGTGTGTGTGTGTGTGTGTGTGTGTGTGTGTGTGTGTGTGTGTGTGTGTGTGTATCTCACATATATATGTATATATATATGGAGATATATATATATATATATATATATCTCCATACTAGGGATTGAACCTCGTGCTTGCATGCTCTGCAAGTGCAGGACCACTGAGCTGCACCCTCAGCCCATTTTTTTACTTTTTGAGACAGGGTCTTGCTAAATTATGCAGACTGCCTCTGGTCTCGAACTTGCAATCCTCCTGCCTCTGTCTCCGGAGTTGCTGGGATTACAAGTGTGTGCCATGGTGCCCAGCTTCCAAAATAAATTTAATGATATATAATATGAATAACTTTAAATTCAAGGAAAAAAAATTCCTCACTATCTATCTATCATCTATCTGCCTCCAGCCATACCACTGTGGCATCTGATCCCGTCAGATCCTGGAAACTAAGCAGGGTCGGACCTGGTTAGTACTTGGATGGGAGACCACCTGGGAACAGCAGGTGCTCTAGGCTTGGGAGAAGGACCGAGCAACCCACTCCCAAAAAACTATCAGTCAGTGAAAACCCTATGAACAGCAGAGAAGCACTGGCAATAGTGTTTTGTCTGTTGTACATAGGGTCACTATGAGTAGGACACCGACTTGACAGCACCTAACAACTAATATCATCTATGTATGTATGTATGTATGTATGTACGTATGTATGTATGTATGTATGTATGATGTATTCCTCTTTCTCTTTCTCTCCTTCTCTCTCTTTCTTTCTCCTTCTCTCTCTGTCTTCTGTCTCTGTCTCTCTGTCTTTCTGTTTCTCTCTTTCTCTCTCTCTCTCCTTCTCTGTCTCCTCACTCTCTTTCTCTGTTTCATGCACACACACACACACACACACACACACACACACACACACACAGAAGAAGAAAAAAACATGGCATAAACAGACGTATGGGTTAATACCACTTGGTAGATTATAGGAGTTGAGATAGTGTCTTTTTCATTTTTTCTTTAATTTTTCTATTTAAGTTCTCAAAAATGAACAGTCACATTTTTAAAGGATTCAAAAAAAATCTTTTGGCAATATTGGGAGTTAAACACAGGACGTTACCCATGCTAGGCAAGTACTCCACCACCGAGCCACACCCTGGCCCCTTTTCTATTTTTATTTTTAGTCAGGGTCTCACTAAGCTGTGCAGTCTGCCTCTGGCCTCAAGCCTGTGATCCTCCTGCCTCAGCCTCCCAAGCAGCTAGGATTAGAAGTGTGCACCATGGCACCTGGCTAATGTTGCTAATTTTTTAAAGAAGGAGCATGAGTCTAGGAGCCGAGAGACAAGGCTTCCAAGCTGGACTCGTCCACCAACAGACGTTATGACTCGGAGCAACCTACATCCTTTTTTTCAGGACCAGTTTCTATTCCTGGTACCTGGGGCCCCCATAACCTTGGCCTTCCTGTCTTTCAGCATGGTTTGGAGAAATCCATGAAACCCCACATAGGGAAATGAGAAGTTGAGGAAATGAGATGTTTCCAGATCATCCTTCTGCCAGGAAGAATTCAATAACACTTAATGCACCCGTCCCCTTGTCCTAGCAGGTCCCAGCACACCCAAGAGCCTCCTCGGTCCCTGGCACCTTACAGATGAATGTCCCCACTTCTGCTGGAGGGGATGAAATGGCCTCTGGCTGCTTAACCACGGAGGATTTAAGGCTGCGATTAGCCCCACAGCCTGTTTTGGTTTGTGGTTGGCGTTTGGGGGGTACAGTCCCTGGGCCCTGGAGCACTGGCGCATGCTCTCCAATAAAATCAGCCCAGGGAAGAGCCCTTGATAGAATTTCCACCAGCGGGCTGTCTTTGCCCTTTCATCTGTCCCCTGGATGCGGGTTCGCAAGCCACTCTTTGGAATCTAAATCCTGCCAAATGACGACTCCCTTCTGCTTGCCACACAGGCATCCCTCCACGGGCTAGCCTTGAACCCCTGCATCGCTTGCTTTCTGGAGGCTGGAGAGTCTTCCTCTGCAATCTAAAGGAAATCAGCTCAGGGAGAAACGGCCCCTATCTCCCCATACCGAGCCTGCAGGCAGGTGTTGACGCCATGCATATCCACAAATTCCTGGGGCTCAGCTTGGAGGATCCACAGGGACTCCTGGAGGCAGAGACCGATCTCAGCCCAGCCTGGCTGCCAGTCCATTTGTCCCACTCAGAGAGTTGGGGCACCTACTACATAATTGAGGCATTAGTAACAGTTTCTTTCCCCTTCTGCAGGCGTTCCCAGAGGTCTGCCGTTTTCTTTGCAGGAACAGTTGGCATTAAATACGCTGGGTGTCAGCGCAGCAGTGAGGTGGTTAATTTTGACTGAATATTATGCTATATAACCACTTGGCATTTAACTTGAAAAATGGCTTTCTGCTTCACCTGTCAGCATACCCAGTTCTCATCAAATAAGTGAGTGAGAAAAATTTTTAAATTTCAATTTCCTGATGCTATTAGATACCACTTCTTCCATACTTAAACAGTTTAGCAGTGCATGCCCAGGCTTTGGTATTCAGACCATGCTCCCCACTACATGCGATTACAATAGCTTTTTTGTTTAAAGGGTAAAGAGATGCATGGATCTTTATCTCGGGGTTAGGAAAATGTATTGCAGAAACACGGCCAATCAGGTTCTGAATAACTTGAACCATGGTACCGTCACCCCGATGGAGTACAAGGAATTCCAGCACCTACGGTGGAAGATTTGACTCTGTCAGAAAGAAGCCTCAGAAGCGAACTAACCTGCGCCGAGTAATCCTGCGTGGTACTTCAGGGGGAAATTGATCACTCGTGTTAACATTAATCTATTTTTGCTGTTTCTTTTGTCAATTATAATTCAGTAAACCGTGCCAGAGACTTGCATTCATGAACTCTCTATGTTTAAGATTAAAACCCCAGGCTCGTTCAATTATGTGAATTAGAAATCTCTTGTCATTCACAGCTCAAGCAGCTTGGGAAGCGCCACCTTATTTTGCTTAGACATCCCTAAAATGAAAAGCCTGTGGAGCAGAGGCAACAGTATTTGATTTTTGCATCTCAGAACCTCTTTCTAGTAACTCCTCATTTATTTATTTTTGAGGTTCTGGGATCAACCCCAGGACGTTGCACAAGCTAGGCAAGAGCTCTAGGGCTGAGCTACATCCCAACAACCGCTTTATTTTTATGCCGTGAACAGGACAGCAAATGTGTGTTGGGGGTTTAAGCAGAGGTGGGGATGCTATGGTTTAGGGGCTGTGCCGAGTCCCCCACCAGCCTGGCCTATTTCTGTAAATAAAGTGTTATGGGTCAGAGCCACACACATTTATTTGCATGCTGCAATTTGTAACACAGGCCTGAACAGTTGCTCCAGATGCCCTGTGGTTTATGAGGCCCTGAGCATAGACTATCTGACCCTTTAAAGAAAACCTTGGGCCCTTCCTATAATTTGGAATCTCCAACTTTCGTTTTCTTCGATGTTTGTTTCTAGGCCTAATTTTTCCATATCCACAGTAGAAATGTTTATAGAAAGAGTGAATGGCTTGGGGCATTATGCCCTTGGGAAGAGATTTTCTTTCTTTCCTTGGGCCAAACTGATGGGTGGTGTGAAATCATCCCTATTTGACAGATGAGAAAACTGAGGTTTTGGAGGCCTTAGGTGACCTGTTGGGAGGCACAGAGCTGGGGATAGAAGCACAAATTCCATTTCTCACAGGAGCTATAGAGATTATCTAGCCTCATGGGTGGGAGCTGAAAAAGGGCTCCCAGCATATAGCAAATCCTCAGTCCTTGTTTGATATGACTGCTCCCTCCTCTCCTCATTTTTGTTATTCCGTGATGTGCCCTTCCCCCCGCTGGTGTGCCAGGCACCCAGGGAATAGGGATGCCCACTGCTCTCCACTGGCATCAGCGACCCCCAGGCCCAGGCCGTCGGCCCAGGAGAGGCTATTTGTCTCCATCGGAAACACGAACCAGATTTCCCCGTAATGGGCTCCACATTTTGGCCCAGCCGCCTCAGAAGCCTGGCCAATAGGAAACCCGGGTCCTTTCTGCACAATTTCAGCCTTAAGATTCTGTGACTCTCTGTCCCCGGAGGCCCACAGAACAACAGGAGGGAAGGCTTAAAATCGATACATGGATCGCACACCTTCAGGGCCCTGCCATTTGTCATCTCTGACCTCCACAGGCAGGCTGGGGTCCCCACCAGCTCGAGCTGTGTGTGTTGCTGCGGTCTCTCTTATCCTCCACTTTCACTCCCCAAAATATGGCTGTGAGCTCCAGGAAGCCGGGTGGGGGCAGCTGGGAGGGAAGGGAGAGGTTGTTACACAGACGCCGGGGACATCCATAGTGTGGGCACCCATGGAGTGGGTTCAAGTGCCAGGTACAAGGTCACCCTAGTCCCACAGGCCAGCCAGGTAGCTGGGACCCCTCAGTGCCTTCTGAGCCTGCACACGGCTGCTCCCAGAGGGGAAGGTGGCTCCCAGATTCAGCCCTGGTCCCTTTCCTGGAAAGTCAGCAAGGAGGAAGGACCACGAACTAACAAGACATTCGGCAGGTGGTCTCCAAGGTTAAGCGCAAATGCAGCAGCCATCTGTCTGTTCAGGAGAGATTCTCAATGTGGGGTGCCCGGCAAGACATGGGGATGGGAACCCCCACTTCTGGCTTGAGGAGCTTGTGATGCCCAGAGGTAATTAGTTAGAAAGGAGTTGGAAGAATAAATAGGGGTCAGCCAGGGAGCCCAGATATCAGGGATGGCAGGAGGGCCACCTGTTCCCCAGGGGAGATGTGGCATTTCAGGGGTACAGGGTCTGGAACTGTCCCATGAGCTGGGACCATGGACAAAGGGGTTAAATAGGCACTCTGGAGATAGGCACAACCCCAGGACTCTGAGGGACACAGCAGGTCATTCCGATCCACTTACTAAATCCCTTCTTGCCAAAAGGCAACCTGGAGAGACTCTGCACAGTAGTTAAGTTTGGGGCCTGGGAAGCAGGAGGAAAGATCCAGCTAGGAACCTCCAGTTTTCAGTATATTGTTGTTGGTAGGTGCTGTTGAGTAGGTGTCCAACTCACAGCGACCCTGTGTACAACAGGCGAAACACTATTGTCAGTGCTTCTCTGCTATTCTCAGGGTTTTCAATGGCAGATTGTTTTTTGGGAGTGGGTTGCCAGGTCCTTCTCTCAAGCCTAAAGCACCTGGTGTTCCCAGGCGGTCTCCCATCCAAGGACTAACCAGGCCAGACCCTGCTTAGCTTCCTGGATCTGATGGGATCAGAGGCCACAGTCCAACAGCTGCAGGCAATTTTCAGTATGGAGAGCTGAATAGCTGCTCCAGACATTCTGTGGTTTATGAAGCCTGAAACATTGACTATCTGGCTCTTGACAGAAAAAGATAGGCCATCCTACAATTTAGAATCTCAAACTTTTGTTGTCTTCCCTCTTTGTTCCTGGACCTCATTTTCCACACCCATAGTGGAGACGTTTACAGAAAGAGTGAATGGTTTGGGACATTATACACCTGGGAAGAGATTTTTATTTTTTTATGTTGGCCAAATTGGGGGGTGGTACATAATCATCCATATTTTACAGATGAGAACACTGAGGCTTAGGGTGCCTCACGTTACCTATTATGGGCACAGAGCTGGGAACAGATGCACAGATTCCATTTTCCCAGGGATTCCTAGTAAACCCTGGGGGATGGTCCTGAAGGTGGATGACCCCCAAAGGGCCATGGACAAAATCCAGACAGCAAGCTTTCCTCCCAGGGCAGCCAGCGGCCTCACATCTTTGGGGCACAGAGGAGCAAGTGCAAGGTCTGCAGGGCCCATGCTGGCTCCACATCCATTGGATATGTGTCAGGATCTGTATGGGGCCCCCCAGGACCCTTGGGTGGGGCCCTTGCTGGAGAAGGTGCAGGGAGTCAAGGGCAGCAGATGACACAGCAGGCATGGACACAGGGACTGGACCTCCAGGGGAGAGGTGGGGTGGACACAAAGCCACAGGGGCCTGGGCCGCTCAGGAGATGCCTCAGGAGAGCCCTACGTCAGCTCCAAGAGGCTACACTCAGGCAGAGCTTTAGAGAAAAGACACTGTCACCAGTTGCTCAGGAGGGCTGTGCCCGGGGCAACAGGGCCAATGCAGCTGCAGGGACTTAGGATTGGGAGCCCAGGGCCGGGTCTGTGGCGTGTGGTATGCAGGATCCAGCCATGGGGCCTGTGGGGAAGGCCCTAGGGGCAGCCCCCTCATCTGTCAGTGCTTCTTCAGACAGTGGAACCACCACCCCAGCCACACAGCCTGAGTGAGCGCCACCCCAGCTGGCCTTTGCCAGAAGTTTCCACTGTGGATCCCACCCACTCCCCAGGACTTACTCCAGCCGGGCCTGTTCTCAGACTGCGAGGCGAGCTGATTTGTGAATGGGCCTCAAGGTCTGCCTGTGCCTCCGGCTTCTGATTTACCACAAGAGCCACACCTCGCAGTGCCTGTTGGGTGCTAATGTCCCGTCCTTCATCTATTTCTTTAATCACGAGAGAGTAATTGCAGATATTTAAACACTGGCGTTTCCTGCAGGAATTTCTATACTGGGTTTTATAGGCCTTTTATAACAGAACAAATCACAGTTTGGATGAAATTCTGGGAATTCTCAGGCAGGATAATCACGCTCAGATTGCCTCCCCACTGCTAGCGTAATGTGGCTGTCCAAGGCTGGGATTTACTAGGGAGCCAATTTGTTTTAAGAAATTAACAAAACCAATACCTAAGTACCACACTGAACATAAAGTTTTTATTCATTTTGGTGAAAGAGAAAAAAAAAAATTCCCCAACATTCCACTACTCACAAAACAGCTCTTGAAAATCATTTTTATGAAATCGAATCTCTCCCTAAATGATTCCCCCATGCAACTCGGGATGCGGCATGGCCTTGTGATAATCGCTCCCTTGTATTTATCTCTTAACTGGCTCCAATTTTGTGGGCTTTGCCTAACACAAAGGTCTCATTCTGCCATCCTTATATATTTTTTTAAATTTTATTTATTTATGTCTTTACAGAAATACAGAGACCCATACTGATGACAGAGTATTCTCAGATAAGGAAAATCACACAAGGACTCTGAGATTTAGACACCAAAAACAGGCCATATCCCCAGCACACTGGACTCTACAGATACAAAAATCAGAATTTCTTTTTCCCAAGATGTGGCCTGGAAATGAGGAAAGGAAAGAAAGAAAAGTGTACTGTCACTGAGCCTGTTGTTGTTGTTGCTATTGTTAGTTGCTGTTGAGTCGATGTCCCACTCATAGTGACCCTACGTACAACAGGTGAAACAGTATTGTTAGTGCTTCTCTGCTATTCATAGGGTTTTCAATGGCTGTGGCTGATTGAGTTTTTTGGTGGGGAGTGGGTTGCTGGGTCTCTCTCTTGAGTCTACAGCACCTGGTATTCCCAGGTGGTCTCCCATCCAAGTATTAACTAGGCCTGACCCTGCTTAGCTTCTGAGATCTGATGGGACCAGATGCCACAGTGGTATGGCTTTAGGCTTGTTGTTAGGCGGCATTAAATCCAGTCTGACTCATAGCGATCCTGTGTACAACAGAACAAAACACTCTCAGACACTGTGTCACACCCACACCATGTCAGTGCTTCTCTGCTACTCACAGAGTTTTGGATGGCTGATTGTCTCAGGATTTTTTGGGGAGTGGGCTGCCAGATCCTTCTCCCATTTTTTGTGGTGCTAGGTATCCAACCTATGGTCTTAGAGTGCAGAGCAGTGCTCTACCAACTGAGCTAAACCCCTGTCTCATCACCAGGCTGGTTGGGTGGAAATCCCTTCCAACAGCAAGGCGTTTCTTCCTGGTGAGCTCCGCTCCTTGCTCTCAGCCCATCTACCCAGTTCTGCCCCATCCCGGACACTCTTCCTTCTTCCTGGTCCCTTGCAGCCACGTGGGAAAGACACCTTGTTTAAAGCAGGTCATTTTTCCTACCTGAAGCTGCGAAGCACAGGGAAAATATTTGTGCTCATTTCCCTTGCAAGACAGTAGCCCCGCAGCGGTACAATCTCCGTGCCCCAGCAGGGGAATCCAGCCTCCTGGGCGTCTCTCTGCTGGGCCTGAGCAGACTGTGTGCCCAGTGTGGGGCAGGAGAGTGAGGGCTGCGAGGCTGGGGGAAGGGACCCGGATCCCATCTCTCCAGGGGCACTTGTGACTCCAGGACACTGCCTCATCTAACTGCAGACTAAAGAGTCATGCTGGGGGCAAAGACCACCAAGGCCCCCAAAGAAACTCCCCCCCTAGGGCTTGTGTCCTCTGCACAGCTCCGACCCCAGCCCTGGCAGCAGTGACCAGGTGGGGATACTGTGGGGTGGGCACGAGGCTGCGGAAGGAGCTCATGAAGGCAGGGGCTTCTCTGCACGGGCATCTGAGCATAGGTGGGCCGGGAAGAAAGGAAGCCGCGAGTTCAGCCCACAGTGACGGGCACGGTTACCTGGGCACAGGGCTGGGCTCCGTGAGGAGGCGACACAAGGCGACAATGTTCTCCCCAGGCACACACATGCTTCATACCATCCCAGGACCTGTATGGGTGGCCTCGTCCCAGAGCAAAAGCACTTCCTGAGACGAGCATCACCCCCACCCAGCCCCTGAAGAGAAACAACGGAGGCCGTGGGGGACGGCATGTTCCTCTCTCCTCTGGGTTTCTGCTCCAAGCGAGGCATCTCCTGAGTGGCCCTGGCCTTGTTTCCAACCTGCCTCTCCCCTGGGGTCTAATCCCTGTGCTCATGCCCTGCTGTCCTCTGCTGCCCTTGACTCCCTGCAACTTTCCCCAGCAAGGGCTCCACCCAAGGGTCCTGGGGGGACCTATACAGATCCTGATGCAAGTCAGATGGACGTGGAGCCAGCACGGGCCCTGCAGACATTGCTCTAGGTCCTCTGTGCCATGAATCTGTGGTCAGCATCTGCACACACACCACCCAGCCAGTCCCAGCGCATCATCCTTGGGCCAGGGGCTCCCTCGGGCTCTCTGGTCTGACACAGCAAGGCACCTCCCTCCATCACACCTGCTCTGGTCCTCACCTGGTCTGCAGGCCACAACTTCCCGGGGACCCAGCCTCACTGCCCAGAGCCCACCGATAGCCTCCGCTCTGTTGGGTTCTGCTCTCAGACCTAGAGCCTCGCAGACACCGGCTCGGGAGGGAGGAGGCAGGACGGGGATTTGCTCCATTGGGACCCGTGGCCAGCTCCTGCCTGGGCCTCAGTGTGGCTGGCTCTCTCCTGCCCTCCTGCTGACTGCCCCCTGCTGGCTCCCTTGTGCACTGCATGTTGCTGTAAGCCACAGAGACCTCCGCTAACTGGCCTGTGGTTCCTCACAGAAGCACAATGCTGCCTTCCAGAGGGAAAATGTGCCTGGCCCAGGATGAATTGAGCACCTACTGTGTATTTGCCCCAGGCTACCAGATGGAGACATCATAGACACAGGATGAACGCCCTGCCATCTTGGAGAGTTTGGCCCACTGGGGATGACGGACCATCCAGAAAAATTGTTCTAGACGGTGAGATGGACCTTGAGTGAACCCAACAGAAACTGGAGGTGAAGTGCAGGTGTCAAGGTCAGCGGCCACAGGCAGGGACAGCAACTCTGATGAGGTGGCAACTATGTGGAGGAAGGGCGGGCATCTCAGCCAGGGGAGATGGGAGGCGCAAAGGCCGGGAGGTGGGGGTGGTGCATGGCTAGCGGGCTGGGAGGCAGACAGGGCCAGATCACAGCCACGGCTGGTGTCTGCCTCGCACTGCGCTTGCCAGGAGAAGCTGGGAGGCCTTCGTCACCCTGACCTGCCTTCCATGGACATGCACCGTGTGTGCGAGACCCAGATTTGGTGCAGGGCTGGGCCAGTGGGGATCAGAAGAGAGTCATTTTCTCAAAGGAATACATTTTTAATTAACAGGTTTTATTTACCACAGCCACATTCACGCTCATTCACAAAGCCCCGTTTAAGAGCATTTTAAATTATCAGCTTTTATTTATCACAAGAAAGTCTTCCTGGGACCAGCACCTCCCCGGTGTTCACCAAGCACCAGGCGGCAGCCAGAGTGAGCTGGGAGGAGGAGAGGCAGGGAGCATCCCCCAGGGTCCCCAAGCAGACCTGATCTTCAGTCCCAGGGGAAGACACAGCCCCGCCCATGACATCCCTGGCACACGCCACCCACCGCCTCTTCCCTTCTGTTCGTTTCTGTGAATGGCCAGGCAGGGGACAATCAGCTTTCCGGATGTGCTTGCCAGAGCAGGATCTGAATCTAATCTTGGCACTTCAGTCTTATTGGGTGCCTCTGTCTAGGGAGTGTCCAGGCCTAGAACTGAAAAACATCGGGGCTCATCTTGCACCCTGGCTAATTCTGTCGTGCGATCCCAGGGCCACTCTGTTTAAATCTGTCAGAAAGCCTTTGCGGATGGCCAGTTTTACTCACTATCAGCCTCACGGCTGCTTTACTAAAGACAACCCTAAATTCTGCCGGGGCAAGAGGCATCCCGCCTCCTGAAATGGACATCTGCCCTTTGTGGAAACAGACACTCCCTCCTCTCCTTGGTGTATGTGCATATGAAAATTTTTACTGAGCGCATTTTAATATCCGCCGACTAAAGGGAGGATGTGAAGACCTTTCCAAGTGGAGGACTATTAAATCCTGCTTCGTATTTTGCCCAAATATACAAAATAAAAACGCCTTGGATTGAGGCAGGAGAATGACCAGCGTGGCCCCTACCTGCAGTTTTGCCAGCTCCGATCCCAGCCACATCAACAACAGAAAACCGCATTGCAGCAATCAGCGCCTAATGAGCCTCTAACTTGGTTTCTACCTTATCCCAAAGGTACAGAGAATAGCAGTGGGTTTTTTTTTAAATATCAAGAAAACATCATTTGCTCTAAAATGTCCCTAAAAGCAGGTCTAAATTGCCAATAAAGGCCAGGTAATTGTATCAGCATGGATCAGAAAGCATTTCTCAGGCCCAATGAAAGAGTTTGCAGGGCTGAAGAAGTTAAAATCTGCTGCATAGTTGGTCCTTGGAAAACAGCCCCCACCCACTGGGTGAAGGGGGAGATCTTCAACACAATGCAATTTCCCACTGCAAGCCAAGCACCCCTCTCTCCCCGTCTTTTAGTTCTAATTTGCTAAAGGTAATTTCTTTTGAGAAGTTGTCTGGAAATTCAGGTTAAATCAGAGCAACTTTCTAGCTGTTTGTTTTTGAGAAGCAGACCTTTCTCATTGTCCCTTCTTAAGTCCTTGGATCTGAATGACTTAATTATTCTCTCCTCGTCCAGGTTAATGATACAGCCACATGCTTCGGTGGCTCATCTTCCTAACAGGGCCAGTCTCTCCTTCTACTTTAGAGTTCTATAATCACTTGACTAGCAAACACATATACAGTATAAATATTTAAGAAAAAGTAAATTCCATTAAGCTGCTCTGTGATAGATGCAGTGGTAGGTACTTATCTTTGAAATATTAAACTCTAGACATTTATATCCATACAAAAAAGAGTTTCCTGCCATTTGATGAGAATTATGTGCCTGGCACTAATAAAATATTAAACTCCAATTTAAAAGATAAGTATCTTATCCACTTTTTTCATAATAAAACATTTTACAGTGCTCACGAAAGCCAGTATGTACTGGAATTTCCATACAATACTGTATTTACAAACTTTCATAAAAGTTTTGTGTCTGCATTTATCAGTGGCTGGTTTTACACTAGCATCCTGATTATTTTCCCTAACGACATGGCGCATTTCAATAATGCATGATGGAGGGTTACAAACAGCCTTTGTTTTTGAGTATGGTGATTCCATATTTTTGGTTATCAGCTCTCCCTGTCAGTTAATTACACGAAGGTGGTCACCAAGATTGCATTATCCTTTTCAGCCCCCATTATATAAATTAATGTCAAACTGATGCAGTGTTTCATGTTTAAAATAACAGATACAAGTGTTAAAAATTACAGCCTGCAGTTTTCCTATTTGACAATGCATTATTTTCAGCTGCAAATGTCACTGTCTAACCTCTGCCAAGAATATTGTGGAGAGGGCAATGAGGAGTAAGCGTTAGTTATCAAATTTAGTGTCTTTTGAGACTCTCCCAGGGTAGCTGGGATGCGGGTGGGGAAACAGTGCGAATTTATGGAAGCTCCAATTCCAGGGCCCTGTGGACCACCACAGGATCGGCCAGTCAGCTGGTCTTTGCACAGCAATTGTTGCCTGCAGGTCCTGGATGAGGTTCAGGAGGGCTAACTTGGGTGGCATCCCAAATGTCTCTTGGCCAAGAGATATTTCAGAGATTAGAGCAATCAGGACATACACAGCTGCCCTCCAGACACTTTCAAATGGCTGTGTCAGCCTGAGCCCTGATCGTTCCCTTATAACACAGGATGCAAGGGTACCAGTTTGAAACCCCACCTTTGGCTTAGGTATTGCTGAGTGGGGCTCTGGTCGTGGATGGAACATCCCCAACACCCTGAGACCACTTTGGTCTCTGACAGTGAGGGTCACATGGGAAAGCTGCCCTGTCCGCGTGGAAGTCAGCTTTGATAAAAGGATTTCTATTAAGAGACTTTTCCTCTTCATTCTTTGTTTTGATAGATGTCAGCTCTACCTTCAGAAATGTAATTACTCAAGGGGAAGATTGGAGGTATAAAGCTATGAGAAGTAAATGGTAAGATGTTTTAAAATAAATAAAAATCACGGTGCTGGCAAATCTCCTATACCTTTGCCCTCGGGTTGGGAATAGCACAGAAGCATACGTTTCAAGGCTGTGCCAACCAACTTCGGAACAGGCAGACTATCTGGCTGGGGAGATGGGTGCCTGGTGAGACTCCCCAGATGCCTCTACCATCCAGAGACATTCTCAGTGTTCAAAGTTGGCGATGGACGTCCTGAAACCATTTTCTGCCAGAAGAGACCTTTGCTTTCTGTGAGCCTGAGAATTATCAGCCATCAAGGGAGGGGCTCATGGAATCCTCTGCACGCCAACTAAAGCTTGGCTGAAGGTTGCCAAAGTGTCCTCTGCGCATCACCAATTCAACACCTCCGAGGAGAGCTTTGACAAATTGTAGCAGAGAGATCAGAGGCCATCCACAGAGCTTGGAAATAATAAATACTTTGTAGCCAAAAAAGACAGTAAATTCGCAAGTGCTCCTTCCACTGGGTGCCTGTCATGATGAAGTGGATACACGTGTCTCACTGTATCCCAAGAATATTGGTGCCCATGGAGGGATCCCGGCTAACAGGGGTGAGGGGCTGTCATATTATTTGGGTGTAGATATCAGCTAATTCCTGGACAGAGGCTCCCCTCTTCCCTTCCAGGAGATGAGTACCATAGCATTCCTTATTTCTGCAAATCACTGAAGAAACAATAAGTTGCAATATTCATCACATCTGAAAAGCATCCACTAATTACACTCAGGATAAACTGCACTTATTACCTATGATATCTATTATGAGCAAATCAGTGTGATACCCTCGCATGCACTGATCCCTTTATCTTCCAATATTTGGAGGGAATAATTGCTCTGTAAGGACTTTCTTAAAAGCCTGTCCTGCTGGCGTTCTCTCTGGCAGCTGTTTCGTGGACTGCGGTCTGAGGTTTCCGAGTAGGCTCCTTACCGAGGAAGAGAAGGGGGAGATCTACCACAGCAGAGCCCTGCATCAGCCACTCACTAGCTGTGTGCTTTCAGGAGAGTGTCTGAACTTCTCTGGGCTGCTATTTCCTTCTCCATGGAATGGAGATCATCATGTTGAGTGAAATAAGCCAGAATCAGAAAGGCAAATATCACATTTTCCCTCATATTCAGAATCTAGATTTTTTTTTTTTTTAAGAGAGAGACAGGAAGGTAGAAAGGGGATCTATTTGGGAAGAGGAGGGGGACTTTGTGGATGGGGATGGAGGAACAAGAGAAGGAAATGGGGGGATATATGGTCAAAGAATATGATGTACGTGTATGAAAACGTCATAGTGAAGGCCATGGTCTTGAATAATGATTATGCAGGAATAAGGTACACTAGGGGAGAGAAGCCTGCAGCCGTAGCCCTGTGGAATCCGATCCTGTCAGATCTCAGAAGCTAAGCAGGGTCGGGCCTGGTTAGTACTTGGATGGGAGACCACCTGGGAACACCAGGTGCTGTAGGCTTGAGAGAAGGACCTGGCAACCCCCTCCCCCCAAAAAATCAATCTGCCATTGAAAAACCCTATGAACAGCACAGAAGCACTGACAATAGTGTTTCCCCTGTTGGGTCGCTATGAGTTGGATACCGACTCTAAGGCACCTAACAACAACAACAACAGGGGAGAGAATAAGCCTCAGTGGCAGGCCAGCCAGAGGATAGCACATACCGAAGCCCTCAGAACATTTAAATCGCTGCAGGTTGTGATTCACTGGTTCCAGAAAGCTTGGTCCCGGAAGTCTTACAGGGAGCCATAATGTCAGGCTGCGGCCAGGTCCTTTGGGATGGTGTGGGTGGGGCCCAGGCTCTGGCGAGACCCTCCATAGCAAACATTGGTATACTCTGGGGCTCCTAGCTCCTGTGGAGGCCTTTGGAAATCTTTGGCGGGTTTTTGGTTCAGCCAGAGTCTGTTGGTGAAAGGGACCTGCATTCTCTGCTTAGCAACTTCAGGTCTGTGACTGGCGAAACTGGACTCAGAACACCCTCTCCAAGCCTTGAATGAGGAAAGTCACATGAAAAGTGAGCTGAGCCCGGTGCGATGGCGCATTCCTCTAATTTCAGTGACTTGGGAGGCAGAGGCAGGAGGACCACAAAGTTGAGGCCAGAGGCAGCTTGCATAACTTAGCAAGACATTGAGTCAAAATTAAAAAATAGGCTCAGAGTGCAGCCCATTGGCAGAGCACTTGCAAAGTATGTGCAAAGCCCCAGGTTCAACCCACTAGTTACGAAGGAATTTTTTTTTTTTTTTTTTTTGTGGTACTGGGGTTTGAACCCAGGGCCTCATACCTGCATGCTCTGCAAGTGCTGGACCACTGAGCTGCACCCCCAGCCCATTTTTTTACTTTTTGAGACAAGGTCTCGCTAAATTACACAGACTGCCTCTGGTCTCGAACTTGCGATCCTCCTGCCTCTGCCTCCCAAGCCACTGGGATTACAGGCATGCGCCACCATGCTCAGCTGGAAATTTTTTTTTTTAAAGTGACCTCTTACTAGGCACCTCTCTCCCAAGCTAGATATTTTGCCCATTCAGAAGTCACTTGGCACCGCCTCAAGCTGAATGATTCTTTGCTATTCCCAACCTGAGGGCAGAGGCACAGGAGGTTTGCAAACCACCCTGGCAGGGCTGGAGGGAGATAAGGCAAGAGGCAGCCAGGGAAAGGGCTGAGGGCAGAGGGGTTTGGCTCTGAAATCCTGCGCATTCCAGGAGGCTGCCTGGGGCTTCCCAGTGAGCACATCTCCCAGGCTGGGATCTGACAGGGAGCCTAAGAAGACAGACACTAAAGCATGCCTAGCACTTGCAAGACCCTGCCCGACAGAAGGGAGGCAGACAGACCCAAGCCGGCAGGTGCTTATAATCATGCCTGGCCTTTTTAACCACTGCGATGTCATCACTGGTCTTTGTTGTTGCTCCTGCTTGTTTTGCTGTACTGGAGTTATACCCGAGACCTCACACGTGCTACGCAAGTGCTGTATACAGAGCTGCACCCCAGCCCCTTTTTCATGTTTTATTTTATGATTGTTATGTTTCTGAGATAAGGTCTCACTAAGTTGCTCAGACTGCCTCTGGCCTTGAACCTGTGATCCTCCTGCGTCAGCCTCCAGAGTCACTGGGGGACGGACATGCTCCACAAGACCCAGATTGTTGTCATTGTTTTGAGTCAGGTAACCTGATCCGTGACAGTAGAATTGTCTTGAGCCTTCTTCTGCTCTTTCTCCCATGAGGCTCTTGTCTGGGAAAAAGTACAAAGTAGAAGAGCATACTGTTGTTGTTAGGTGCTGTCGAGTCGGTATCCGACTCATAGCAACCCTCATAGGGTTTTCAATGGCTGAGTGCTTCGGGATTGCCTTGGGAGTGGATTTCCAGGCCCTTCTCCCATTTTTGTGGTGCTGGGAATTGAACTCAGGGCCTCAGAGACTGCAGCACAGTGCTCTACCCACTGAGCTAAATCCCAGCCCAGAAGAGCATATAGTTCTCTAAAATATGACTCTTAATTAAGAAAGCTACCTAGATGACATGAGGGAGGAAGAAGAGATTAAAAGAAGCAATACATGAAAGAAGGAAGGAAAAAGAAAGAAAGACAAAGAGAAAGAGAAAAGAGTAAAAAGGAAAAAAGAAGGAAGAAAAAAGAAAAAAGCATGAAAGAAAAGGGAAAGCAGGAAGGAGGAAAGGGAAAGGAAAAAGAAAGAAAAAGAAGAACGAAGAAAAAGAGAAAGAAAGAAAAGAAAGGAAAGAAGGAAAGACAGAAGGAAGGAAAAGAAAAGGAAAGAAGGAAGGAAGGAAGGAAGGAAAAAATATGAAGAAAAAGAAAAAGAATGGAAGAAAGAAAGAAAGAAAGAGGAAGGTAGGACCTGCCTGCTGTGTGGCTGCAGCTGTTAGGGAAGAGCTGTCCATGTTCTTCCTTCTAACTTCAAGCTGATCTCATGGAATTCTGATGCCTCAACTCTAACCTCTCTTTTCTGTGTGACAGGGACAGGGTGGGTGGCTTCTGCCTGCAGCTTAAGGTAAAATCAGCGCATATGCTCCCTCTGGATTTCCACAGTGCAAGGCTTCCAGGCAAACGTGAGTGTTGCCACATACTTCCTTCTTGCGAAGACAGAGCTGCATATGCAATCAGGCCATTTGATCAGAACGCACACACAGAGGCCTGACATCACCTCTCCCTGACAGCGCCCGGGGGGCGGGCAACTCCACACAGAGCACACACCAGAGAGGGGACTGGAGGGGGACAGGATGCAGGGCAGGCGAGCAGGTGCGAGCGAGGGAGCTGCGCGCTGTGCAGGGCGAGAGGCGCAGATTGGCTGGATTGACTCGCTTCCCAGTATGCGTGGGCCAGCTGGGGCAGGTGCTTCTGCAGCCACCTGTGCCAGGTAGGGCTGCTGGGCCCTGGCCATTTGCATGCTGCCTTGCATCTTTGCTGAATACACAGTAAATCCCCGCCCTTGTGGGACCTGAGGTCTGGCTCCCGCCTGCATCCCCATCTCACCTGTCACCTGGCTCAGGTGCTCTGGTCACCTGCCTCTCAACATACAGATCCTGCTCCCCGGAACGCACTCCCTGCGGACATCACCTCGGACTCAGAGAAGAAATTGCTGGGCAGCCCATTCCCCTGCCTGTGACAGCAAGCGTTTCTAGGCTGGCATTGCAGGAACTCTCGGAAAGACCCACACATGTGATCTCTTTCTTCTCTCTCCTGGACGGTCGTTTTGGCAGGAATGTTGTTGTTGTTAGGTGTCATCAAGCTGGGTCCGACTGACTCACAGCAACCCGCACATGGTTTTTGATGGCTGATTGGTTCAGAGGTGACCTGCCAAGTCTTTCTCTCATTTTTGCGGTGCCGGAGATCAAACCCAGGTCCCCTGCGAGTGTCTAGCCCTGCTCAGTGGGGGCTCCCCAAGTTGGAAAGGGCTCGGCACTCACAGGCCTTGGTTTACCTTCAGGCTCCTGTCCATCCTCAACACGAATGTCGCCTTCTCAAGGGGCCCTGCTGTGCTATTGGCCCTGCCTAGAGATGCTTTAGCCTGCTGTGTGGAATGTCACTTCTCCCGTCTTGCACCGTCTGTGAACACACGGCCTGGATTGCCCTGCTGATGCTATCCCCACACCTAGCAATCCCGAACAGTCTCTAGCGGGTGTGTAGAGGGCAGCCAAGCGGAAGAATGAGCAGATTCCCTGTCCCCTGTCCCTGCCCTCAGCTTTCTTTGCCCTCTAGGACATTTGTCACTTCCTTCACTGTAGAGACCAGCTGTCTGATCTGACACCAAGGGCATCGCTAGGTGTGTGACATGGTTCAGCCTCGCCTTCCAGACCTCAGGACCTAGGGCTGGTCTGGGACCCAGCAAGAGCCAGGCCATGTCTTTGCAGAGGGCGCAGATTGTGGAAAACACAGACACTTAAGAATCTCACACCATTATGGAGTGAGAGCCGCAAAGGGTGACTTGAAGGCTCTTGTGCAAAGGCACTGGGGACGCACGGATGGGTCTGAAGGCCTGTCCTCATCCCGTGTGCTTTCCTGGTGCTGTGGGTCATGGGCCCACGAGAGACAGGGTCATGCATTGGTGCCTAGCGATGTACACCCTTGTCCTTCCAGAGCGCTCAGCCTCCTTCTTCCTCAAAGCGAGCTTGGGGACAAAAGGATTTCCTGCCACCTGCCTCGTTTTCCTGTTGTGCTCATCTCCAGGTCCTAGGTCCCTGGAACCAGGCAAGGCACCCTCTCACTCAGCACCAGCTGAGCAGTTGCCCCTGGGACATGGGTGGCCTATTGCCCAAGGTGACAACCATGGGGTAACCTTCCCTTTTTACTGTGGCTCTGGAGGGCCAAAGCCAGGGCCTGGTGCACACTCTGCAAGTGCTCTGTCACTGAGCAGCACCCCAGCCCCTTTTTAATTTTTTTTTAACTGAGTCAAGGTCTCACTAAGTTACTCAGGCTGCCTCTGGTCTCCAACTTGCGATCTTCCTGCCTCTGGCTCTGATTCACTGGGATGCAGGTGTGAGCCACCGTACCCAGCTGGAGTAACCTTTCTTGATAGAACCTTTGACACTAACCCAGACAAGGTCCTCACGATAACACAACCTGGGAAGTTCAAGCTGAAAACTTGAACACAGACAAAATCCAAACTTCTCCTTTCTACTCAATTCCTTTAAAAACTATTTATTGGCTATTTTCATTCATTATGCATTTCACCCATATATGAAATATAAAAAGCCATTTCGGAGCAGAATGAGGGTTGGCCGGACCCTGAGGAGGGAAGTGGGCCAAGACGGTGGCTTCCTCTACTCTCTAGAATTCCTTCTATTGCAAAAAAAAAGATAAAAAATAAGTAATAAGTAAAACATAAACAATGGCCCGTATGAGCAGTGTGCCGTGAGGCTTTGACACGCATATGCTGCGTGAAATGTTTTAATCAAGTCAAACACACAGGTCTCCTCCAACACCCAGCATTTTTCATGGGGAAAATATTCCCGCTCCTTTCTTCTAGCTTTTTGAGGTGTATAATGCACGATCATTGCCTGTGGTCACCCTCCTATGTGGTACCGGGACAGGGCATCGATTTCTATCTCACTGCCACGTAGCACCCCCAAAGGTCCCTGTCCCATCCTTCAGGTCTGCCTTCCATTCCCAGCTTCCATTAACCATCAGTCCACTTGCAACTTCTATAAGATCAGCTCTTTCCATTTCACTTGTGAGTGAGATCGGGCTCTCCTTGTCTGTTTCCCTTCGCATAACGGTCTCCGTTTCCATCAATGTCATCACAAGGAACAGGATTTCATTCAGTTTTCATGGCAGAGTAGTATTTCTATACAATAAATATTGTTGTTGTTGTTGTTGTTAGGTGCCATCAAGTCAGTATCCGACTCATAGTGACCCTCATAGGGTTTTCAGTGGCTATTTCGGGATTGCCTTGGGAGTGGGTTGCCAGGTCCTTCTCCCATTTTTGTGGTGCTGGGACTTGACCTCGGGACCTCAGAGACTGCAGCACAGTGCTCTACCAACTGAGCTAAATCCCAGCCCACTACAATAAATATAGATAACCAATAATGTTTATTTTTTTCCAGAGGACAGTGTGTGCTTTGTTGCAGTCTTCTCTTTTGTGAGTCTGTGGACCTGGCTTCTTTGGGGAACCTCAGAACCGCCAGGCAGCTTGGGGACCTGGGCCTTCCATGTGGTGATGAAGGTGGTGGCTGCATAACAGACCCTCAGTCGATCTTCACAGGATGCTCCAGGATGGTTGCTCAGCCAGGTCCTCTCGTGTCTTGTCCCAGGTCACCCTCTATGGGAACAAGAAATGCAAAGTGGGAGGGAGGGTTTAGCAAACTGTGCGTAATTAACTGAATTGGCCTCATGATTAATCTTGTGAGTCTGCTCTGCCTGTTCGTATGGCCCAAACCTGCCAGCTCCTTCAGTGGATGGAGATGCGGTCAGGCCGAGGCATATAGCGGGGTCCCATGACTGTCTTGGGGCTGGAGTTTAGCTCATTTGGTAGAGCGCTGCTTTGCACTCCCTGAGGCCCTGGGTTCCAGCCCCCAGTACTGAAAAACTGGAACAAGGACCTGGCAATCCCCTCGTGGAACAATCCCAAAACAATCAGCCATTGAAAACCCTATGAAGGTCGCTATGAGCCAGATCTGATTCCATGGCACCTAAAAATGACAATGACTGTCTTAAACCCTTTCCTCATCCTGTTCCTCATGCCAAAGCTCAGGTGAGGCCCATGGCTACTGGCGGGAAGACATGAGCTGCTGCAGATGACCAAGGACAATTTGGGAGAGGGTGAAACAATTGAACACAACCCTATCGTTAGCAGCCAAGGCTGTTAAAGTGACCACTGTGTGCAAACGTCAAGGTATCAGCATCCTGCTAAATTCCCAACCTAGAATGCGATTGTTTGGCTAAGAAATTGTAGAAAACTCATTTCTTTCCATCCAGTGTCTCCCTGGGTGCCACGTCTATCACTGTCACAATATATTAATTTTTTTCCATTGGCAACACTGATGAGCGACCACATCTTCATTCTCTCTAACCCAGTAGCTGCGCTCTGTCTTTGGGAGCTGGTTCATAATTGTTGGAATATTCTTGGCTGTCCTTCATTTGGAATTTATGTGGTAATTTCAGCAAAACCGAGACCTTGAACAGCAGTTTTCATCTTTCTCAAGGCTGCCTCTCTTTCTCGACGCTGGAGAGCTTCCAATTATTCCTTCTGGTCCCTTTGGATGTGGATTATAACAGATCAGCTGAGAGTCGCAGTTCAACATTGTTAAGCTTATCAATATAAATATAATGTTAAACCCCTTTTAGATAATTGGAGCTATGTGTGAAAATGTGACCAATTTGTGCATAAATTGGTCCTACACTTCTTCCTGGCAAAAGCAGAGAGAGAGGGAAAGAGAGACCAGCCATATGTGAGGCTGGATCGCTTCTTCTCGGGGACTTTTTCCACACCTTGAATTCCTGAGCGGGGTTTGTGGCTGCTGGCAGTTGGAAACCTGCACAGGTTTTGGGAACCCACAAGGCCCTCTGCCCTTTTGAACCAAATGCGTCCATCCTAGAGGCTGCAGAGGGTGTATCAACGGGGCGTGCGCACGGCCCTCCAGTGGGAAGCTTGCAGACAGCCTTGAGAACTAGACATCTCTGCTTGGCCGGATACCAAATTCAAACAACCAACTGGGGAGGCTGACGGCCATGAAGAGGGAGAAGAGGGTGCCGAGGGAGATCCTGGAACTGGTTCATCCTGCTTGGAAACCTTGCTGCCACTTCGGGATCTTGGAACAGCTCAGAGTCTCCTCTTGGCTTCTTGCTGTGTGAGCTTGCGCGTACGTGGTGTGTGTGTGTGTGTGTGTGTGTGTGTGTGTGCAGGGAGATAGAGAGGGTCGAGGGTGGGAACTAGTCCCTTTCTCCAGTGGTGAGTCCTCCAGGGCAGGTCAGGGGGCTGAGCTAATTATTGGAAGACTGCCCCCAGCATTTTAAAGCTTAAGAAATGTCTTTAGCAGAAATCAGTCCTCCCAACGATACTGACATATTATCATCCAAACTAACACATCAAGAAGCTCAGGTTCTCAGGGGATTAAAACTCAACACCAGCAAACCCCAAAGCAACCGTAGAAGGACATGCAGAGCCCTTTGGAGACCCCTCTGCAGTTCACTGAGGTTTGAAAAGTTTTCTTGTTTACCTGCAGCGGAGCTGTGCGGAGAGCATAAGGAATGGAGAGGAACCAAGGCTGACGGGATCTGCCAGACAGGGTCCTGGCTGCCCGGGGGGTAGAGGGGGAGTGCTGCTCCTGGGGCTGGAGGGGTTCAGGTAAGGGCGAAAGCTCCATCCTTCTGGTCCTGTGAGTTGTGTGCCTCCGTCTCAGGACCTGGAAGGAGAGGCTCCCGGATGTGCCCGAGGTCTGGGGAGACCACAGAGGTCCTTAGCAGACTCTCAGACCCTGGAGAGGTCTCAGCCCCCTGGCGGCTGCATGCAGCTGGGCTTGGCAAGGAAACAGACGTCTCCTGCCACCACTGCGGCTCCCTCCAAAGACAGGGGCTACCTCCACGCCCCCCAGTTCTGGCCTCTGACTTTAGGGTGGCTCAGGGTGGGAGGCCACAGAACGGCTTCCCCCAAACAGAAGGAGCTGCCCAGAAACCCTTGCCCTGGAAAGAGTCATTTGCTGGGAAAACCGGATATGGCTGAATAGACCCTTGATTATCTTTCCACATGGCCCCCCACATTCGGCGACCACAGCGTGTTCTTGGCTGTGTACCTCGTCCCTTTAACTTGGGGAACAGGGAGTGTGTAAAGAGGCTTCTGGGACATCCAATGCTCTGCCGCAGCAGAGATACGTTAAACAGACATGAATCAGAAAACATATGGATCCAATTTTGGTTTAAAAATTAATGGGAAAACACGTTCTCATCAAACTCAAAACAATGAAAAATATTTTTTAAGCAGGCAAAAAATCCAAAATACAGCTGGGTTTGCCCGGGCTCTGCCCAGATTCCTAACGCCTATGGTCGCCTTCCTTGGTTTTTAAAAATAGCACGTGAAGCTGAAGGAAATGGGGGGGAAATCAGGGTAGCACAGCAGGGTGCAGGCTCCCAACAGGACAGACCTCCCAGCACAGGGTCCTGAAAA
This sequence comes from Pedetes capensis, assembly GCA_007922755.1. Lineage (NCBI taxonomy): Eukaryota > Metazoa > Chordata > Mammalia > Rodentia > Pedetidae > Pedetes > Pedetes capensis. The sequence goes on along the minus strand of VMDO01005990.1, from coordinate 37,613 downwards.
GGTCTTGCTGAACCCGGTGGAGTGATTCACAGTTGAAATCCCAGGGCTCCACAGGTAGATGCAGAAGGATGAGTTCAAGGCCAGGCTGGGCTGCAGGGTGAGACTCTGCCTCTACACAAACAGAACCAAATAAAGCACAAGTTATTGTTGATGGCTAAAGCTTTGCTGCCAGGTCTTCTAGAGGCGGAGCTGATGGGGCAGGTCCTCAGGACAGAAAAGGTCCCCAGGACAGAAAAGGTCCCCAAAAAGGACCAGGATGAAGAGGGGGCACAGGTATCTGTGCCAGGGAAACCGGATCCATCGGGGATGGAGAATCTCATGAAATGGGGAGAGGAAGGCAAACCAAAGTGAGGCTCCTCTGTCACCCACTGGGTGTGGTCTTGTGCTCTGCTCTGCTCCGGGAAGAACAGTTTACCCACCAGGTCCCTCCCCTGCCTCTCCTTCCCCTGGTAAAATCTTCCTTTCTCTTTCCTCCAGTGCAGCCGTGCATCTTTGAATCCCCAGTCACTTCAAGCTGCCTCCCGGGATGGCTCCGTGGAACCAAAGCCATCCTCTGGCGCCCCAGCCTGGGCTGCTGAAGGGTCTGGGACACGGCATCCTGTTGACAGCAGGGACGGGCAACGGGAGGGAAATGTGAAATGTCACCTCAATGGGCATCCAGCCAGCCAGACTGGAGCCTCTAAATTGCTCCAAGTCCTCCTAGATTTTCCTGCTGGACGACCTCTCTTGAGTGCCCTCCCCCTCCTCCCCCGAGAGCCCAGGGCCACAGCCTCACCTTGCCCTTCCTTCTGAGGAGTGGCTCTTCCCTCTTCCTTTAAGGGCCAAACAAAGGCCACCCTTTGTACCCATTGCCACCACACCCACCATTTCCCTTGCATCAGATGCCATCTTTTGGTTTCCCCTCTTAAGTCAGAGGAGCAGAGGGCCCTGCCCTCTCCAAAGAGCGTCCTCACAGCTGTGCGCAGGTTCTCACCGCTTTCAGCTCCGGGATTTTAACAACCTCATCCTCTCCTCCGGCTCAGACAGGGTTTCCAGCACGGTGTTTGAACGCACTGTCTCAGGGCCTTGTGACCGTGCGCTGGCCTCCCAGGGCCGGGTGTTCCCAGCTAAGAGATGGAGACAATCACAGCCCCCACCTACGGGACTTGTTTTAAAGATGGAAAGAGTTAATACCCGGATAATACCAGGCAAAGTTGCCAGCATATCAGAAGCACAAAGTAAACGAACTAAAGGTGGGTTGTCTTACTGGTCCCAGTTCCTTCCTGGCACATTTCAATGTGCGCCAGTCTCCACTACTTATGAAAGCGTTCCTTACCAACCTCCCTTGCTATTGCTGTAAAAATACTTGAGACCAGGTAGCATCTGCAGGAAAGAGGCATCTTTCTGCCCACAGTGCTGGAGGCTGGGAAACCCAAGACCAAGTGTCTGCATCTGCCAGGGTCCCCCGCCTGCTTCAAGTCACAGTGCAGAGTGGAAGGACAGGCAGGCATTTGTTTGTGGTGCTATCAGTTGCCATCGAGTGAAGCGCAACTCATAGCGACCCCTATGTACAACAGAATGAAATACTTCCCGACTCTGTGCCAGGCACACAATCCTTTCTTTGTTTAAGTCCACTGTTGCAGACACTGTGTCAACCCATCTAGTGGAGGGTCTTCCTTTTCTTCACTGACCCGCCACTCTCCCAAACATGATGTCCTTCTCCAAGGATTGGTCCTGCTTGACAACACGTCCAACAGTCTGGCCATCCTCGCTCCCAAGGAGCACTCTGGTTGCATTTCCTCTAGGACAGATCTGTTGGTTCTTTTGGCAGTCCATGTTATATTCAATATTTGTCTCCCACACCATAATTCAAAAGCATCAATTTTTCTCCTGTCTCCTTTGCTCACTGTCCAGCTTTCACAAATATGATGCAACTGAAAATACCATGACATAAGTCAGGTGCACCTTCGTTGGCAATGTGACATCTTTACTTTTCAACACTTTAAAAAGGTCTTTTGTAGAAGAGAAAAAAACATAAGAGGCCCCCTTGCCTTATGATAACTCATCCTCAAAGCAAATAATTCAGTTCCAGGACAGTGATTCCTGCAAGGCTGCACCGGTCCATTCTTGAGCGCTCTATCCATGCCCGGAGTGCAGGCCATCCGCCCTCAGCTCCCAGCACTTCCAAATGGTGACCAGAGGGAGGTTTTGAGGAACAAGCCATGTTCAAAAAGTAACACTCATATGTAACTATTGTCCTCCCTCGGAATTTTCCCTTGCTATCAAGCCTCTTGGGGACTGGGATTTAGCTCAGTTGGTAGAGCACTGCTCTGCAGTCTCTGAGGCCCTGAGTTTGATTCCCAGCATCACAAAAATGGGAGAAGGATGTGGCAACCCACTCCTGAGGCGATCCTGAAACAATGAGCCATTGAAAATCCTGTAAGGGTCGCTATGAGTTGGACACAACTCCACAGCACCTATCAACAACAACAATAACAACAACATGAAGCCTCTTGAGCGGGCGCTCTATGGATGCCTGTGTCTCTGGCCTAAATCCATTCTGGTCCAACACTGGTTCTACTCAGTTTCTCTTCATTAAATCTGCTTTCTCCATACCGTTGTAACCACTAAACCCACAGGACGGTTCTCCTTCACGTCATCTCACCACCATGTGCCCTTAGCCCTGGTGACCTTTTTGCTTTCTCCAGATACCACCCCACGGCCCTCACTCTCCACCCTGGGGAAGATCCTCCTTGCCGACTTTGTACATATGGATGTCTTTTTGACTTGGCCTCACCTATTCCCTGGCTGCTGAGCCCAGCTTTCCCCCTCCAGGACCCCTTGCCTCTCTCCTGAGACCCCCTGCTGAAACCTGTAGTACAAAACAGTGGCCCAGTGGTCATTCTTAAACATTTCCCTCCATTGATTTTTTTCCATTCCAAACACCTGTCAGGGCCCCTTGCATCTCTTTAGCTCCCCAGTCCTTACTCCGACCTAGACCCCTGCTCTCCCTCCTGTGGACCAATGTGATGGCCTATCAAGTGTGCTCCAGCCTCCAGCCAGCATCCCCTCCACTCCAGCCTCCACCCTTCCAGCGGAGTCCTCTCCCGGGTTTTTGTAACTACCCGACCTCCAGGCCCAATGGTTTCCCAGTGTTTGGAGATGAGGTCTGAACGCCTCCATCTGCTTTTCAAAAACCTTGATTTCAGCATCTGCTCAAATTGCAAGGGAGATTTCTCCTTTGTTTTTATACTCGATGATCCAGCTGTATAATTTGGGAGACTTTTGTCTTGGACTGGTGGCCTAGCATCTGGATACTTTATTTTGTATGGGGAAAGCCACCCAGAGTGACTCTACACCCACAAGGACGCACGCCTCCCCATTCTGAATTCATTGGCACTAAGCACCACATGATGTGACTCCAGGCTGGCCAGGCAGGTGTCCGGGGACAGCAGCACCAGAGTCAGTGCTCTCAGGGGTCTTTCCTACGGTATAACCTTGGCTGAGCCCATGGCAGCCTAGCTTCCTTTGTTTCCTGCCTGATTCCTCAGCCTTTCTGTTCTTTGATAAGCTATTTATTACTACTCCAATAGCTGGGGTTTAGCTCAGTTGGTAGAGCACTGCTCTGCCCACCCTGAGGCCCTGGGTTTAATCCCTAGCACCCCCGAAATGGGAGAAGGACTTGGAAGCTCACTCGAAACAATCAGCCATAGATAACCTCATGAATATGAGAGAAACACTGACATAGTGCTGGGCATGGCATACCATCGGGGAGCATTCCGTTCTGTTGTACATCAGGTCACTATGAATTAGACCCTACTCGATGACACCTAACAACAACACAGTTCCAGTAAGTTCCTCTTCCTCTAAAGTTAACCACAGGAGCCAAGAACTCTTGACAGTTACATGAGATTTCTTGCAGCCTCTCTAACATACCAGGCATGTGTGATGCTCTGTGTACATCTTTTGCTTAGCTGACAACTACTCATTCTTCAAAGCTAGATTTAATGACTCCTTTATCTTGTCTACAGCCTTGCTGCCCCCTCCTCATGTAGATCAGGAAAGTTTCTGTAACACTCCGTGGTTTTCTTTATCGTAGCCTTCCTCATCCTTAACAATGGTTACTTGCTGAGTTGTCTTGAGCACTCGATGCAAGGTGTATTAGTCAGCTTTTCACTGCTGTGACAAATACTCGAGAAAATCAGCATAAGGAGGAAAGATTTATTTTGTCTCACGGCTTCAGATGTTTCAGTCCATGGCCACTTGTTTCCATTATTTCTGGGCTTGGGATATGGCCGAAGAGTTTTTTACCTCATGAAGATCAAAATTTCCAAAGGCCACCTCTTGCAAACCAGTTATAAAGGCTTAGAAACCACATGATCAGGTTTGCTTCCAACAGACCCACTCCCAGGACTAATTTTCCATGCTAGTTAGACTTCTCATTGCTGTGGCATAATACATGGAGCAAAACAATGTAAAAAGAGGAAGGGTTTATCAGGCTCATGGTTTCAGAGGTTTCGGCCCATCATGGTGGGGCTGGTGTGGTGGAGCTGAGCAGCTCACTTCATGGCGGCCAGGAAGCAGAGGAGACGATGTCATCACTAGCGTGCTCTTTCCTTTTTCCTATTTTATTCTTTTTCAGCCCCCAGCCTATGTGATGGTATAGCCCACATTCAGGGAAAATCTTCCCTGTTAACCCTCTCTGGAAACACCCTCACAGCCCCACCCGGAGTGGTTGTTACTGATCTCCTAGGTGTTTCTCAACCCAATCAAGTCGACAGTCAAGTTTAAACATCACACAGGATGTTCCAGAACCCCACCTGCTTTACCTGCGCTTGTCTTCCAAGGGCCCAGAACCCAGACTAACCTCTGTCAAGTAGTTTTCTTGTTAGGTGCCATCAGGTTGGATCTGACCTATAGCAACCCTAAGTACAGCAGAAGGAGGCACTACCCAGCACTGTGCCACACACATGATCTTTTTATGATTGAACCCATTGTTACAGCCACTGTATCTCTTCTCATTTTGAGTTATGCAACATCAGCAAAAGGAGGTCCCAGGGGTTTTACTCCATTCCTGTCACTAAGGTTGACTCTACTTTGAGAAGACAACTCTTCTTCAGTTGTTTCTTGAATGACTTCCAGCTTGGGGGGCTCATTTTCCAGCACTATATTTGACAGTGCTTCTCTGCCATTCACAGGATTTTCCATGGCTCATTGTTTCAGGAGAGTGCTGCTGGGGCCTTCTCCCTAGTCTGTCTTAGTCTGGAAGCTCAGCTGAAACCTGTCTACCAAGGGTGACCCCACTGGTATCTGAGATAACGGTGGCATTGCTTTCAGCATCCCAGTGACACGCAAGCCCCACAGCACAGCAAGCTGACAGACACATGTGTCATGTAGTAGCTCTCACGAAGTGTTTGCTGAGCAAGTGAATGCACTACCACCTCGCTCTAGTGCCTGAAGTGGTGTTGGGATTCTCCTTTAAATTCAAAACCCCTGGGAGGTCCTCGGCTCACAGTGGCCTAGCTGAAGTTCTTGCCCAGCTTATGCCTCAGGCTGTCTTTGCCCATCCTCTATTGTGGAAGCTCAAGGCGAGGTCACATCCACAGCCTGGATTCTGCCCTGGAGGGGAGAGTCTGTGATGGGCCAATCTGTGGTTCTTTTGCGTAAGATGCCTCAGAGGCGCTTGACTGGGATTCAGCTCGTGTGAAACATCCTACCAGAGGCACTGGAAAGAAAAATGCCCTGTGGGGATGGTAGGAGCAAGAAAGCTAAAAGGAAACCAGGGTGAGAAGGGGACAGGCTGTTCCTCTAGAGTGTCAGCTCAGTGTAAACCAGGTCCCGTTTATCACTGCCATATACATGTTGCTATTGTTAGGTGCCGTCAAGTTGGTGTCTGACTCATAACGACCCTACATACAAGAGGTGAAACGCTATTGTCAGTGCTTCTCTGCTATTTATAAGGTTTTCAATGGCTGATTGTTTTTTGGGAGTGGGTTGCCAGGTCCTTCTCCCAAGCCTACAGCACCTGTGTTCCCAGGCGTCTCCCATCCAAGTACTAACCAGGCCTGACCCTGCTTAGCTTCCGAGATCTGATGGGATCGGATACCATGGTGTTATGGCTGCAGGCACCATATACCTAGATCTAGAGAAATGCTCATGTAGGATCTGCACTCAATATGTATTTGTTGATTGACTGACTGATTGATTGATTGATTAGATAATTGTATATTTCTTACAGCAAAGAAAGCAACATAAAATATACTTGCAAACATCTTGATAATTCAGGGAAAGGGGACTCAGAAAATGCTTCAAAGAGTAACCAGTGTACACAGGAAAGGACTGGCCAACACCTGTGATCACTGACTGAGGACAAGTGAAGTGTAATTGCTGTGCCTTTGCTCAGATAATACTGGAAGTATTTATTATGAAGATTTTTACAATGTCACTTAAATAGACTTCTAGTTCCTTCTCCATCACAAAAGCTTAATTCATTTCTTTGAATTCTCCTGATTTGGGATTTATGCTTCAGAATCCTATCTCCCAAAGAAAGGACCCCGTCTGGTCCCCCTCTCCCCTGCCCATGGCAGCTTGTCACGTGAGCACGGTCTGCCATTCTTTCCTTGGCTTTGCTGTTCTTTCCTACTTCTACTCCAAGACCTTCTTCAATTGTGACCTCTTTCAAGAAATTCCCCCACAGAATTCTAGCTCATCTGCATTTTTCCAAGTGTTTAAAGACCTGATTCTATTTTGATTCTATATTGACTATTACTGTTTTATGGTTATTTGTCGGTGAAGATAAGACTAAGTCCAAAGCAAAATTATTTGTCTTTTTATTCATAAATGTGCAACCCAGAAATCCATGCATTGTCACTTGTATGGACAAGGATTCGGGGTGTTAGAGAGGAGAGGACACTCGATAGACTAAAACCAGCAGCCCTAGGCACAGTCTCTGGAAGATTTTCTGTTCAGGTACCATCTTGAAGGCTGAGTAAAGTTCCTAATTGAGCTTCAAGGACCTTTGGGAGCTGTTGATGGGCTACAGTTTGAGGAAAATTCAGGAGAAGGATCGTGCCACGTCAGGGTGGAGGGACCTTGATAGGCTGCTGTTCCTCAGAGCCAGTGGTGGTGGGGCTGGCTGCCACGGACAGCCATCTCTCAAGTATGACTGTGTGGCTCATGGGCTTCCACGAGGCAGCAATCGTGTCTCACACGTTCCTGTATGTGCTTCATGGCTTGGCGCACGGCCATCGCTCAGTCCCACTTCCAGACTTAGTGTGACAACTTGTTGCATCGGCTCTGGGGAAGGAAAGGTAACTCTGTGGATACGCTTATCTCATGTGGGTGGGTGGGTGTGTGCACATAAATATATACACACCTAATTTTCCATAGAGTGAATGATTACTGAGAGGAAAGAATATGAGTTGATTTGTACTCTACATGCCAATCTCAGCCTCTCTTCAAAGAAACAGATGCATGGATCTGTGTGCCCCAATGTCTAGCTCATTTGGAGGGCACTTGCCGGGAACTAAGGCACGAGGAAGATGCACTCAGGAGATCAGTGCTGTCCTACGGAGGACCAGCCTAGACTCGCCTCACACAGGGCACATCTGAGCGGCGCTGGTTGCGTTTCCGAACGAGCCCGGGAGTATTCATTAGGATGGAGATGCTCTGGCCACCAAGGCCACAGGTGCCGGGGAGATTTTGGCAACCCGAAATAATGCCTAGGGAGAGATCCTGCCACAGAGCTGCCAATGTGGGTGAAAGTGGAAATTTCACATCTGAACAGTAGACCCCCATATGCAACCCTTCCACTGAAAATATTAGTGTAAAATAGGATGCAGTGGAGTGGTAGAACCCAGCAGAGAATAAGAAACTTTGAGAAAAACGGGTGCTCCAGAAATGTGCTGACGGAGGGAAATTCTTAGAAGACAGCACTAGGTCATTGCACATTCCCTGCTGCTGTGGCCATGGTACATTGTGGCCACATTGCGAGTGTCACACAGGGGTGACCACTGGAGAATGGCATCGGATGGGGAGGGTCACTTCCTGGGTTTGGGTCATGTCCACAGCCTGGAGAGACTCCGAGGAGCTGAGGTGTTGGGAGACAGGAATGAGGAACACAGGCAAACTCTTCTCTTCACTCACGGTCAGGTCAGGTACTTGGCGTTGGGAGGCGGGCGCCCCCCATGGAGGAGAAGGGCACCAAATCCAGCTGCCTCTGCAAGCAGAAGCCACGCCCGGCGCAAAGTCTCTCCTGTTGCTGCTGGCTGTGATCTTTGTGTCTCTCTGTTGAATTTTTTTGCCTCTGAATTAAATGACAGGGTCGTGGTGCACTTGGGGATTCCATGGCATAAATGCAACAGTCAGTCTTTTGATAAATAGGCTTTGAAGTGCTCTGCATATGCCTGCAACAGGCTTTTATCCATTTGGCTAATTTTATTCTTTGTGAGCCACAGAGACCAGGGAAAATGGCCCTGTGATTAGATCTGGCTCAGACACTGGGGCAGGGGAGTGGGGCTTGAGCGTCCCTGCAGAACTCGAGCAAAGTATCCTTGGTACAAAAGTTTGAGCCCGACCATGGGAGAACACTGGGTCTGGGAGGGACCTCTGAGGCCCCCTAAACCCATAGCTCCTGACACTAACCCCACGGTCGGAGGCTCAGGATCTCCAGGGGAAGCTTTACTGTATGCAAGTACTTGTTGGGGTAATGCTTAGGTGACTACAAAGTGCTCCCTGGACTGGCAGTGGGCGGGAGGTGATGTCATAAAGCAGCCTTGGTGTAACAGTGCTGGCTGGAATCTAGACTTTTCCACTGCTCTGTGTCTCTGCTTGCTTGTCTTACAAAAGGAAGGAAAATTGTATTCTGTAGTCCCCTCTTATCCAGGAGAAACATGTTCTATTATGCCTGGATGCCTGAAATTGTTGATAGTAGCAAACTCCATGTATATACTGTGTTCTCCTATATGTGTGTACCTATGGCAAATTCCAGTTTATAAATAAAGGCACAGTAAGAGATCAACAGCCTGCAGCTGTAAGCCAGTGGCATCTGATCCCATGAGATCTCAGAAGCTAAGCAAAGTCGGGCCTGGTTAGTACTTGGATGGGAGATGCCTGGGAAGACCAGGTGCTGTAGGCTTGGGAGAAGGACCTGGAAACCCACTCCCAAAAACCAATCCACCATTGAAAACCCTATGAACAACAGAGAAGCACTGATAATAGTGTTTTGCCTGTTGTACATAGGGTCGCTATGAGTCAGAAACCGACGTTTCAACAGCACCTAACAATAAACAAAAAACAAAAAGAGATCAACAATAATAATGTGATAAAATGAAACAATTATGCTACGCTGTGTCATGGTTTAAACACAAAGTGTCTCCCACAGGTCATGTGCTTTAATGTTTGGTAGCTGTTAGTAATGTCTGTGGAGGTGGTGGAACTTTAGAGGCAAGGCTTAGCTTTGTGGAAGTGATATCACTGGGGGAGGTCCTTTGGAAATTTTTATCCCAGATCCTCAGCCCAGGTCGCTATCTGTTCCTGATTTGCCATGCTGTGAGGTTGTCTACCATAGACCCTGCTGCCCAATGCCATACCTGCCCTGCTGCCATAATGGGCTGATCCTCTAACTGTGAGCTTCCAATAACCCGTTTCCCCCCTAAGTTTGTTTGGATTTATTTTTCTGCTACAGTGACTACAGCTGACTAATACACGCTGTACTAAAAGTTATATGAATGCTCTCTCCTTTTCTCCCTCTCTGTTAAAATATCTTATTATAGAGCTGGGCACAGTGGCACATGCCTATATTCCCAGCATCTTGGGAGGCAGAGACAAGAGGATCACAAGTTTGAGGCCAGAGGCAGTCTGGGTAATTTAGTGAGACCCTGTCTCAAAAAGTGAAAAAAAATGGGCTGGAGGTTCAGGTCAGTGGTATAGCACTTGCAAAGCATGCAAGCGCAAGGCCCTGGGTTCAACCTCCAGTACCAAAAAAAAAAAAAAAAAAAAAAAAGAATATTATATTTCAACCTTTTCACTTGAAGGATGAACTTTATAGCTTCTCTTTGGAATTTCTTCTTCTTTTTTTTTTTCCAGTGCTAGGGGCTGAACCTAGGGCCTTATGAATGCTTTGCAATGCTCTACCACAGAGCTGTACCCATAGCCCATTTTTAAAATCTCTTAACTTGAATCAATACCACTCTAAGTTATCCAGGCTGACTCTAATCTCGAAACTGTGATCTTCCTATCTCTGCCTCCAGAGTCACTGGGATTACACCCACCATACTAGGCTCTCTTTCTTTCCAAAATTCCAGCTTCACTACTATGGTGTTTTGAGGACATTATTAAGTAAAATAAGAGTTACTTCAACACAGGCACTGGGATAGTACACTAGTTTATCTGATAACTAACACAGGTGCTAAGTGCCTAAAGGGAAGGCAGCATATACTGTTCAGTGTGGATACACTGAATAAAGAGATCACTTACCAGTGGCAGGGGCAAAATGGGGCAAAATTTCATCACACTACTCAGAATGGCACACAATTTAAAACTCATAAGTTGTTTGTTTCTAGAATGTTCTATTTAATGTTGTCATATCTCAGTGGACAGCAGGTAACTGAAACCACAAGAAAAATAAAACCTCAAAGAAAGGAGACTCTTATGCATGTCGCAGGAAGGGTATATATGATCACCCTGTAGTTTTTTAGGTCAAAGTCCAGCGGTGAGCAATAACTGTGATGAAGACCAAGACTCGGAGGAGAGGCGACATTGTCAAGCCACCAGCCCCATCCAGCTGCTCTCTCAGCCCAGACAAGGCTTCCTTGGGTGTCCCGAAAGTGTGGTCCTTTCCATCCCTTCTGTGGCCAGATGGCTGTTAGAGTTCATGCTGATCTGAACTGATGCAGCTCTGGCCCTGGAGATGGTGGCAGTTGTTCTCATGACCCTGAGTTTGGCTCTCGATCCTGCAGGCTCAGAATCCCCCTGAAGGCAGAAGCTTAGCCTGTGGCATCTGATCCTGTCAGATCTCAGAAGCTTAGCAGGGTCAGGCCTGGTTAGTCCTTAGGTGGGAGACTGCCTGGGAACACTAGGTGCTCTAGGCTTGGGAGAAGGATCTGATAACTCACTGCTCCAAAACAATCCGCCATTGAAAACCCTATGATCAGCAGAGAAACACTGACGATAGTGTTTTGCCTGTTGTATGCAGGGCTGCTATGAGTCGGATACTGACTCACCAGCACCTAACAACAAGGCATCAAGGCATCCTGCTCCACTGTGGAAGGTGATTTCTTCCAGGAATGATCTGTAAGTCCTCTGAAGAACTGTCCCAGGGTCTTGTGGTGTTAACTTTCCTGGCTTCTTCTTACCTGGCATCCCAAGCCAGTTTCGATCCCCTCAATGAAGCCACGTTGCATGAACTGATGTGAGTGACCCCCTCCTATGAGATGGTAGCAAGCACCTACCATGCTGCAGCTCCTGACCAGCAGGGCACATGTATGCAGGGAACCCGGGCCATGAAAATAAATGGGCAGACCTCCTACGGCACACCGCTTTTGCATCGAACCAAATGTTAGGTCTCTCGGGCCAATTTAACCAGCAGCTATGGCATCTCCCTGAGCACAAGACAGAGCTGGGCAACAAGGAAGAGTGGGTGGTGAAGTGGCCCATTGTTATAATTTGGATATAAATGTCCCCTAACATCACATGTCTGGACCTTGGGTCCTTAGCTGGGGTGCTGTCCTGGGAGGTTCTGAACCTCGGAGGCAGGATGTAGCTTGGCGGAAATGAATCATGGGGGGCAGGCATTTGGAGATCTTTACCCAGACCTCTGGTTCCATTAAACTGTCTCTGCCTCCTGTCCAGCCATGCTATGAGGTCACCTTCTGTGGTCTGGGCACCGGCGCAGATGCCTGCCTGAAGGTCGCCATGCCTTCCTGCCTCTGTGGACTAACTTCCCTAACTGAGCCCCCAGTAAATACTTACCTCCTGTAAGGCTGCTTGGATGGGTTCTTCTGTGACAGTAACAGCAGCTGACTAACTCGCCAACGCAGGGAGAACAGAGCCCCAAGATGGTGCTGGGCCTGGATTAGGGGTGGGAAGGGAGGTGGCTGCATGGCCTGAGATGTCACCAGGGCCAGCTTCATACACGCACCACCTGTTCACTCTCCTGGACCTGCCGCTAATCAGGGCCTCACATCTGATTTATTGTCCTGCTGGTGCCTCTTGAAATTCTTCATAATCTGTGAACAAAAGTTCTGCATTTGCATTTTCGCTGGGCTTTGTGAATTACATAGATGGTCCTGGATTCAACTGTAAATGCATGTGGCCTACAGATACCGAGCGTGGCTTTCTGCTTCCCCTCTTTTCCACCGTGGTCCTGCTGTGGCTCTGGGGGTGAGTTAATAAGGACACCTACGTCCCCAAGACTCCCTGCCCCCAGATTCTTATTGCCAGAGGAAATGCCATTTGACTGTACTTGCCCTAGAGTTGCACAGGAAGAGCCACATATACACCCGCAGGTGCAGGCACTCACACACACACACACACACACACACACACACCAAGTTAAGGAGTCCTTTGTTGCCATTCATCCCTGGACCAAGAGGAGACTTAACCTTATCTTTGTCCTTCGCTCCATGAGAGGCTCAAGAAGCTGCCCTCACGTGTCCGGGTTTTTCGGAAACACTGCACCTGAGTCGGCTGTTTGCCCAGGTCCCACCTCCCAGCGGTCTAGCGCAAGCCAGCTGCCGAGAAGCAGCCTCCGGGAGCACGCTCTTCTTTCCATCATCACCCATCCGTGCTTTCGCATCCAGGGCAGCTCCGCAGATTCCATGGAAGGAGACACCCGGCTTTGCAAACCTAAGCTGGTTTGCACTTCCTGGTGATTGCTTGGCTGAAGTCTGAGGGAAAGGAATGGGACATTCCTGGCTTCTTCTTACCTGGCATGAGGGAAAGGACAGGAGGGCCATTTCAATGCCACTCTCAGGTGGAGCTCTGGGCTACACACCCACCTCGGGGAGAAGTCGACTCCCGATTTTTAACTGCAGTCTGTGCGCTGCAAGGGGAAGGGGTGGGGGGAGCAGTGCTTGGCAAGAGCAGGACCACTCAGCTTCCGGCCAGGAATCTCTGTCGATGAGGCTTCCCATGGACTCTGGAGAGGGAAATAGACTCCTAAAATACCCTTAGGTGTGGGAGGCAGGGTTCCCCAATCCTTCCTTCTGATGACAGCTCTTTCCTGACAAGCAGGCTCTCTGAGGTGCTCATATCGTTGGCAGAGAAAACCAGCCACCACTGGGCAGAGGCACAGAGTTCCACGTCATAGGGCTTTCGGGGTGCCCTGGGATCAAAGTCCAGCCCACTCTCTCACTGTGTAGGGGAGCAGGCTCCAGTGACTCCTACGGCCCCTTGGGAACTCCCTAACCCCATGCTGAGGGTCCTACTGGAGGACTGAGGTGCCCTGTGGTCTAGAGCAGGGGCATGCACCCAAGTCAGGTGTGCCTACCAGTTCTTCCCCTGAGAGTTCAAAATCTAAACTGCAGACTCTGGTTCACTGGTAGTGGCCCTGGAGCTTTGAGACCATGTGGACCATGGCTGGATCCTCCTGCATCATGTGGATGTTGAGAGACAAAACCCATCAGCAGAGGGATTGGGCAGGGGAGGAGCCCTGTCAGCCATGTAGAGTCAGACAGAGCGCCTGCTAGGGTCTCACTCCATGGGGTGAGTTCAGCTGTGGCTCATCCTGGAGGCTGCCTCTGCATACAGTAGGCATTGAGCATTGCACAGCCATGAGGAGCCATGGGCTCAGTCCTTGGGGACTAGGGTGAGTCACTGTCTCTGGGCTGGGGAAACCTCATCGGGCAGCTCCCTTGGCTCTGTTTTTAATTATTCTGACACAGATGCCAAGCGAATGCCCTTCTCAACCTCCACAAGAAATGGCTTGCTCAGGGTGCTCTGTGCTCTGACTTTCCTGCAATACTTTGGAAAATTCGCTCTGACTTCACCTCATGATAGCACACAGGGTGAAACATTACTGCTCACGCTGACCCCTAAAGGAGAGGGGGTGACTTCATTGAGCAGACCCGTCCTCTCCCTCCTTGTCTCTCAGCCCCTCTGACCTCGGTCTCACTTTGCAGATGGAGTTGACGGGAGAACTCTTCGTCCAATAGCGGTGGCCCCGAAGAGGGGAGGTTTCAGCGGGTGGCAGAAGCTGTCTTCAGGGCACTACGCTGGGCCATGAGAGCATCAGATCTGGAGCCCAAGGGTCCTGCCTCTCGAGGCTGCTATAAGAGATTTCCCCAATGGGGAGCTCAGCACCCCTGCATGGTAGACCCAGTGTCTGATACCGAGGAGGCTGTTGCTGTTATTACGTGCTGTCGAGTCAATGCCCGACTCACAGAGACCCTACATACAACAGGTGAAACAGTATTATTGGTGCTTCTCTGCGTTCATAGGGTTTTCAATGGCTGATTGTTTTCAGGAGTGAGTTGCTGGGTCCTTCTCCCAAGCCTTCAGCACCTGGTGTTCCCAGGCAGTCTCCCATGCAAGGACTAACCAGGCCAGACCCTGCTTAGCTTCTGAGATCTGACATCACCGTGCTGTGGCTGCAGGCAGCAGGCTGATATTTTACCCATACTATATGTTTAGTTTCATGAGTTTTTATACATGGCTGCCATCATGCAATGGCCACCACAGTCAGAGCTTCCTGACTCCAGAGACTCCCTCAGTAGCTTTGTAGTGGATACCCCTCCCCTCCAGCAGCTGGTCTCTTTCCAGCTGCTATGGAATCCCTTATAAATCACCTCTGACATCTCGCAGTGTTTTTTCTCCAATGCCTTCCCTTGTCATGATGCTTTCCGGGGTTCATCCATGTGGTAGCCTTTACCAATATTTCTTTTTTGATTCACTGTTAAACGTTATTCCATTGCATGGATATACCACAGTTCATCCACAGACAAGCTGATGGACTTGTGGGCTGTTTCCAGAGTTTGGCTATTATGATCAAGGCTACTGTGATGTTTAATATTGACTGTCAGCTTAATGAGACCCTGAGATGAGCAAAGCATACCTCTGGGGGTGTCTGTGAGGGCATCTGCAGAGATCACTAAGGCTCTGACCTACCAAAGGCTGAATCCCTTGATGAACTCATATATGATGCATTCCTGGAAGAAGGTAAAAGGTAGAGGCGCCTTACATGGAGGAAGTAGGTCACGGAGTGTGTCCCTGGGAGTTTGCACTAGCCTCTTCCTGATACTCCCTTCCTGGCCACTGTGAAGTGAGTGTTGTCTGCTGTTCTGACCCCCACCAGCTCGCTACAAGTTGCTGTGCACCCTACATCCTCTGTGCCATGGTGGGCTAACCCTCCGAAACCATGAGGCAAAATAAATCCTCCTTCCTTTACGTTGTTTAGCACAGGTATTTTGTTATAGTGACAAGAAAAAATAACTAATGCAGCTACTAAGAATATTTTATGTGGAGTCTTTGCATGAACACATCTTTTCATTTCTCTTGGATATATAAATACCTAGGAGTGGGGCTGCTGGTTCATAAGGTACATGCACGTTTAATTTTGTAAGAAGCTGCTGAGTTATTTTCCAAGTAGCTATACTCCTTTGCATTTCTACCCTCAATAAAAGAAAATTACTGTTTTCCTACATCTTTGTCAGCATTTAACATTACCAGCCTCTGTGATATTAGCTGAGTAATTAATGAATGCATTTCTGTATTTATTGGAGAGACAGTCTCTCCATGCAGCCCAGGCTAGCCTGTAACTTGCTGTGTAGCCCAGGCTGGATGCATACTTGTGATCGTCGTGCCTCCACTTCCCAAATACTTAATGTTAGCTATTTTCATGAGTGTATTGTAGCATCTCATTGTAGAGAATTGTTTTTAGTACTGGGTTCTTTCACATGGTAAGCAGATGTTCTACTGCTGAGCTGCACCTCAGCTTTTTTTTTTTTTTTTTTATATATTGAGACAAGATGTCACTAAGTTGTGCAAGCTCCCTCTAACCTTGAACTTACAATGCTCCTGCTTCTGCCTCCAAAGTCACTAGGATGATAGGTGTGTGCCTCAGCACCTGGCATCATTGTGGTTTTAATTTGCTCTTTCTAAGTGACCACTGGCTGGGATTTAGCTCAGTTGGTAGAGCACTACTCTGCAGTCTCTGAGGTCCCGAGTTAGATTCCCAGCACCGCAAAATGGGAAAAGGACGTGGCAACCCACTCCCAAGGCAATCCCAAAATAGTCAGCCATTGAAAATCCTATGAGAGTCACGATGAGTCGGACTCACTCAATGGCACCTAACAACAACAACAAGTAACCACTAATATTGTATCCCTTTCACATGTTAGCTTGCCTTTCTTAAATTACTTGTTTAGAGTGTCTGTCAAAACCTTTTGCCCATTATTTGGTAGAGTTATTTGTGTTCTTGCTAACAAGCTGTAAGGGTATCGTACTCTTGCCTTTTTATTTTCTTAATAGTTTTCCGATGAGAAAATGTTTTAATTTTGATGTTGTCTAATTTATCACATTTGTTGTTTCTTTTAGTATTTGTCTTTTTTATACTATCTAGGAAATCTCTGGGATTTAGCTCAGTTGGTAGAGCACTGCTCTGCAGTCTCTGAGGTACCGAGTTTGATTCCCAGCACTGCAAAAATGGGAGAAGGACATAGCAATCCACTCCCAAGGCAATCCCGAAACAATCTGCCATTGAAAACCCTATGAGGGTTGCTATGAGTCGGACTCAACTTGACGACACCTAACAACAACAGCAACAACAGGAAATCTCTGCAAAGCCTAAGGTTACAAATATTCTTTCTTTCTTTCTTTCTTTCTTTCTTTCTTTCTTTCTTTCCTTCTTCCTTTCTTTTTTCTTCCTTCCTTCCTTTCTTTTTTCTTTCTTTTTTCTTCCTTCCTTCCTTTCTTTTTTCCTTTCTTTATTCTTTCTTCTTTCTCTCTATTTTTTTCTTTTTCCTTTTGTAGAAGTTACCTTGCTTTAACTCTTAAATTCAACTCTATGATTCATTCTGAATCACTGTCTCTGTATGGTGTGGGAGAAGCGTCGAAGTTCATTTTTCCCCTCCTTATGTTGCCATTCCAGCGTGTTTGTTGAAAAGACTGCCATTTTCCCCATTGTACTGCCCTGGCCTCTTCCTTGTATTCAAGCCTTGGTTGACAGTGGATTGGAACAATCACCAAAGTGTACCTTTCCCAATGTCCGTGGCAGCTGGGAAGAAGAAATGAGACTTTCCCTTGGAAGTGGAGTTGTCAGAGTGCTCAGATCTTGGGCCTCAATTTACCACTGGTCAGGAATACTTCTTGCTAAGAATGCCACTTTCCTCTGTTTATGAGGTGCAAACCCCACCTCCCTCCCTTCTCTCCTTCCTTAGCCAGGGAAGGGAAGCCCTTGCCATGAGCAGAAGTGAGCTAATTGCAGGAAACGAGGTGGAGCAACTGGGAACCTTCAACTATCACAGCTGGAAGGAACTGAAAACACAACGAAACACAAACTCCTCTGTGGTAAAGCCAGAGAAGAGAGGCCCAGAAAGGTTAAGTGACCTGCCCAATGTCACAAAGCAAGGAAAGGGCACGAGTAGGAGCAGACTGCATATCTGTCAGGGGTCCACCAGGACCTGACACTCATCTTCTGCCCCTCTGCTGCCTTCCAAGACCAATGGCTCATTGAGAGTGGGAGCTTGACAAAGCCACCTGGAGGAGGGGTGCTCTCAAGTGGGGCTTGATGTTGGCATGGCTGGGAAGGGCAAGGAAGGAGGAAGCTTTTGTTCAAGACACCAAGGCCTTCCCAAGGCAGCCGCCTGAACCTGCTCAGCTGCTTCCCAGTTGCTCCCCAAATGACTAAGATTATCACCTGGGGACTTCTGTGCCATCCGGTTGCCCACTGGCTCTGGACCTTGATCACCCATGTGTCTGGGTGCGAGGCCAACATAAGCTGCAGACAGCATGTGGCAGGTATCGGGGCACCACAGCCACAGTGGGTGAGACGTCCCCGTGGCAGGTTTCTGGGACTTGACGTGTCTGCTCTAAGACGCCACCCTAGGCGGTGGCCTTGTCCTTGGGGGATGGCATCGTTCATGACTGTGATGCTTAGGTCAGCCCTGGGGTGACATCACACTCCAGTGTCCAAGTCCCTCCTTTAGAAAGGAGGAAACTAGCCCGGCGAGGACAGGCTGTGTGGCCACCGCCATGGAGCTGAGTCGCAAGGCGTTCACATTCACCCACAGAAATCCAACCTGATACACTGGTCCTTCTTTCTGTTTGACGAGACAAAATAAAAATTATATTTTGTGTGCTTTATTATCTGTTTCATAGCTGTGTTGGCATTTATACATGCAAATTACCGAACGGTGTTATCCACACAAATCCGTGTATACTACACTCTATGGATGATTTATAGGCTGTGCAGCCAAAATAACCCTGGAAATGTGATTTTCGTCATACCCGGTGCCTTGGAGCCCAGCCCTGTGTGAAAGATGAGACCTTCATGTGTAGCTGGTTAATTGGGGGTGGGGACCGAGAGGAGGAGGGGATCCTGATTCCTCCTTAAACCCTCTTTCTCGCAACCAGAGCTGATTTTATTGAAATACACAAATTTTTTCAGTTTGTCCCTCCCCAAGACAAAAAAGAAAAAAGAAAAGAAAAGGATAGTGGTTTTGCCAGAAAGTTTGCAGACGAGGGAGCCAACCCCAGCAGCGTTCATGAGGCGGAGTCCTGGTGGGTTCCACAACAGGGGTTTAATTTGCGCAGCTCCCGACCCTGTGCAGCCCACCCACTCTGCGGCAGGCTTCCCGGGGCTGAGCCAGCCTGCCATCTTTCGCTCTAAGGCCCATGCTTCTCTGGTTCCTCCTCTCCCTGGGAAGTGACTGCGCAGGGACAGTGTAATTGGCAGGCTGTGACACTCCTGTCTGTGGCGTCTCTCTAAGTGGAGCGCATTGCAGCCTCTGCCTGGTGACGGTGACGGCTGCTACCTGAGAAGGGCCCCGGCCACCTCAAAGGGCTGGCGGCAGCTAATTGCGCCTGTGAGGACCAGCAATTAGCCTGGAGCTCGGGGCCTGGGAGGCCGGCACCCACCAGCCCTCGGCTCCCTTCTCTCCCTTTCACTTAACTAGCCGGAGCCAGAGGAGGCGGGGAGGACAGGCAGGTGAGGCGCAGCCGTGACAAGGAAGGCGGAGGCTGGGGGCCAGTCCTGCACTCAGCCCCCACCGGAGGAGAGCCGGCTGCAAGAAAGAGGCAGCAGAGGCCCTTCTCACCCGGTAAATATCCCCTGCTTCTGGCAGGACGGGCTGGCAGCTTCTTCCTCAGGATTGGGCGTCAGTCTGCCCCCATTGCTACAGTTTAAGCGTGAGCTGGAACTTGATAATAAAAACCTAATTAGGCACAGGTCAGGAAGGAGTGCACACACGCCGGGAGTCTGCTGCTTGCTCTGGCACACATTAGTTTCAGCGGAAACAGGAGCCAGAAAGATCTGGAAATGAAGGCAATAAGTCAGTTGCATTGACTCAAAGACATGCGTTTACCCATTATTTAGGTATCATCTTGTGCTCTGAGCTTTTGTGTGCCATAGGCAATTTGTTGTATTTTACCATAATCATATACATTGAAAATTAAAAACTCAGTATACCTTACAGGTAACTCACACACAGGACTCCTCCTCTATTTCCAGAAAGGACTAAAGAGTCACGTGTCAGCCCGATCCCACATTCAGGCTCCCGGGATCTATTTTTGTGCATTGACTAGGGCTTACTAACTGGATACTCTTCCCTGGCTGGTTTGAAGTGAGAACCAAGCCACTCTCTGCCCCAGTGTGCCTGCTGTAGAGAGACACCTAGCTCTATTATTCAGCAACCCACCACCCATTTCCCTTCTTGCTTTTGGAGAATTACTTCTCCTTCCTGGTAGGTAGTACTGATAGGGTCGCCCAAGGCCAGCATGTAATCAGGACTCAGCCATTGAGTTCACTGTCCCAGAAGGCAGACTGCAGTAGAGTAATGGAAGAGCAGAGGAAAGCCTGGTACCGAGAGCTATGTCTGCACCAGACCGTCCATGTTCTGCCTGGAGACCTCAAGACATCGGCCAGCTGCCCTCTGGGGCAGGCAGAATCACTGCTGGCCACCCAAAGCTATTCCTGTCCTAATCACCGGAACTGGTGGATATGTCAGCTGATGAGCAAAAGGGACTGCAATTGTGACCAAAGGGATTGACTTGGAGACAGGATCCTGTGTTCGTCGGCGGGGGCTTCATGTAATCCCCTTTCCAAGCTGGGTGGGAGAAAGAGGTGACAATAGGTGATTCAGAGATAGGACAAGAGCAGGACTCAGCCACCAGCCTTGATCATTCGTGAAGGCAGAGGAAGGGGTCCCTAGGCTGAAGAATCTGAGTGGAAACATGTTGGTGGAGTTGGGTGCTATCGAGTGGGGTCCCACTAGTAGACCTTATGAATGACAGAATGAGAAACTATCCAATACTGTGCCATACACAAGATCTCTTTTTATGTTTGAACCCATTGTTGCAGCCACTATGTTTGTTCTCATTGTGAGTCTTACCATACCAGCAAAAGGAGGTCCTAGGGGCTTTACTCCATTCCAGTCATTAAGTCTACTTTGAGGAGGTACCTCTTCTTCAGTCGTTTCTTGAATGCCTTCCAGCCTGGGGGGGGGCTCATTTTCAGGCACTATATTTGACAGTGCTTCTCTGTTATTCACAGGGTTTTTGATGGCTAATTGTTTCAGGAGTGGGCTGCCAGGTCCTTCTCTGTCTGTCTCAGTCTGGAAGCTCAGCTGAAACCTGTCCACCATGGGTGGCCCTGCTGGAATCTGAGATACCAGTGGCACAGCTTTCAGCATCACAGCAACATGCAGCCCCACAGCATGACAAGCCGACAGATGTGTAGAGCGGAGGGTAGACACTGGAAGCAGGCTAAGCCAAGAGAATGTGTGATGCTCCGGAGCCTCGCAGGGAACCTGGCCCTGCTGTCACTGCGAACCTAGCCTGGGGGATCTCGTGTCAGACTCTGGTCTACAGAGCTGTCACATAACACATTTGTCGTGTGTAAGCCACTGACTGTGCGGTCATTTGTTACAGCAGAAATAGAAAACCAATACGTCTTTTGAGGCTGCCTCCCCAGACGTAGCCAAAGTGCGGCTCTGCCGCTCGCAACCATCACTAATGAAGAAAACCAGGCAAAGCAGTGCTCTCTGCAGCCCCGAGCTGACGCCGGCGGGCCACGTGCAGCCCACAGGCGCTGGGCAGGGACGCTGGCCTCGCTGATGGAACAGAGCCAGAAATGAAGGGCGTTGCCACCTGTCTCCCCGTTTCTGATGCCATTCTGTATACACTCATTAGCACAGGACGTTTGACCCTAGGCAGAATTTTATTTTTTTCTTCCAGTAACTGGGGAGTTGAGCCCAGGATCTCACGTGCACTCTTTCAAACTGCACTCCCGGCCCACTTTTTATTTTTTATTTTGAGTCACAGTTTCGAAAAGTTACACAGGCTGCCTCTGGCCTCGGACTTGTGATCCTCCTGCCTCTGCCTCCTGACTCCCTGGGCTTATAGGGGTGAGTCACTGCACTAGGCTCTTGAGACAGATGCTGGTCCTTTCTTCCTCCTCCTTCCCACTTCTCCTTACTCTGCAGTCTTCAAAATGTGGATGCTGCCAGGCACGGTGGCACAAGCCTGTAATCCCAGCGACTCAGGAGGCAGAGGCAGGAGGATCGCAAGTTCGAGACCAGAGGCAGTCTGTGTACCTTAGCGAGACCCTGTCTCAAAAAGTGAAAAGATGGGCTGTGGGTGCAGCTCAGTGGTCCAGCACTTGAAGAGCATGCAAGCACGAGGCCCTGGGTTCAAACCCCAGTACTACAAAAAGAAAAAATAAAAAAAAATAGTAGATGCCTGCATCCTCCAACCACGTGCCCTTTCAAATCACTCTGCTTCTGGAAGAGAAACTCATGTGTGAATTTTAAGAACAAACAAACAAAAATCTCACCTGAGGACTATGGTGCTTCAGATGTCTGGGACAGGACGACTCCCTGGCCTAATCCAAAGCCAATATTTCTTGTTTGGATAACAGAGAAGAGAGAATATTCCCCATGTGTCTGTCAGCTTGTCATGCTGTGGGGGCTGCATGTTGCTGTGATGCCGAAAGCTCTGCCACTGGTATCTCAGATATCAGCAGGGCCACCCATGGTAGACAGGTTTTAGCTAAGCCTCCAGACTAAGGCAGAGTGGGGAGAATGACCTGGCAGCCCGCTCCTGAAACAATTGTTGCTGTTAGGTGCTGTCCAGAGGGGTCCAATTCATAGTGACCCTATGTACAGGGATGAAACACTTCCCAATACTGTGCCTTGCCCGGCATTGTTGTCAGTGCCTCTCTGCTATTCATAGGGTTTTCAATGGTTGATTGACTTTTGGGAGTGGGTTGCCAGGTCCTTCTCTCAAGCCTACAGCACCTGGTGTTCCCAGGCGGTCTCCCATCCAAGGACTAACCAGACCCGACTCTGCTTAGCTTCCGAGATCTGACAGGATCGTATGCCATAGGGCTACAGCTGCAGGCACCTGAAACAATTAGCCATTGAAAACCCTATGAATAGCAGAAAAGCCCTGTCAAATACTGTGCTGGAAAAAGAGCCCTCCAGGCTGGAGGGCATTCCAGAAACAACTAGGGAAGAGTTGCCTCCTCAAACAAGAGCCAACCTTAATGGCAGGAATGGAATAAAGTCCCTGGGACCTCCTTTGGCTAATATGGCACAACTCAAAATGAGAAGAGCTGCAACATTAGGCTTAAACATTAAAAAGTTCATTTGCATGGCGTAGCATCGGGTAGTGTTTCATTCTGTTGTGCCTCCCATCACTATGAGTCAAATCTGACTCCATGACACCTAACTACACAATAACAGTAGAGAAAATTAGTGTCCCATCCGATGTCACACAGCTGGGCAAGGACAGAGAACTCTGGGGTGTTATCTCCAGGGACAATTATTTTCCCCTGAGCAGGGGGTATAGCTAATTTCAGAGCATTATAGAATTCCGTGGGATCCCCCATGATCTTTCAGTTTGGCAATCTTTGTCTTTTATTAATGGAGCACTGTATCCATTTACACCTTAATGTAATTATGGTACATTTGGTCTTAAGTCTACCATCTTACTACAGGCTTTGGACTCCTCTGACCCACTGGACACCTCTTGCCTCATCCTTGCATTATTTTACCAACGCTCCTAGTGTTTCCTAGATAGTTTAGGAGGGACTCATTTGTTTACTACTCTTTCCTAGTTACTGGACTTGAATGTAGCAGTCACCCCCTGGGAAGATGTCAGAGGGTGGTTGGCAATTTCTGGAGACCATTGAGAATGTCACAGTGGTGGTAGTGGGTGGAGGGGAGGGACTTGCTAATGGTGACCAGTGAGTCAAAGCAAGAATTGCTGCTAAACTTCTCAGAGTACACTGAAAAGTGGCACACAGGAGAGAATATATGGCCCTCAACCCCCATTTGTTTTTGTTGTTGCTGTTAGGTGTCATTGAGTCGAGTCTTACTCATAGTGACTCATAGCAACCCGATGTACAACAGAATGAAACACTCCCTAACACTGTGCCATGCCCAGCACTATGTGAGTGTTTCTCTGCTATTCATAGGGTTTTCAATGTTTGATTGTTCCAAGATTATTTCGGGAGTGGGCTGCCATGTCCTTCTCCTGTTTTATGTGGTGCTGGGGATCAAACACAGGGCCTCAGAGAGCACAGAGCAGCACTCTACCAACTAAGCTAAACCCCAGCCCATGAATTTCCACAGTGCTATCCTAGTCAGCTATAATAGAATAGAATAGCTGAGGTGGCATACTTTATAAAGAATGAAGATTAATTTCTTACAGTTTGGGTGGCTGGAAAATCAACAGTGGAGGGACCTGGATCTAGCAAGGATCTTCTCACTACATAATCCCAGGGTGGAAGATGGAAGGTCAAGAAAGTGTGTGGGACAAGGAGGGAGGAGCGCGGAAATCTCCCTTTTACTAGGAACCCACTCCACTGATAATGAATCTCTCTCTCCTCACGGCATCGACCGTAATCCTTGCCTTCCAGCCTCCCGGCCATCATCACCTCCTAAAATGCCCACCTCTTAACACTGTTACACCACAGATTAGGTCTCCAACATGAGCTTTGTGAGGCACACATCAAAGCACCCAAGCCCTGGAGCGGAGAAACCCTGGCAGCTGGATGACAATTTCTACCCTGGATTGGTAAAGTCTCACGTCAGTTTGCTAACTTTGGAAGTTCGGCAGTAAAGACGACGGATCCTCCCCCCCTCTGCCTGGTTTCAACTCATGATCTCTCAGCATCCGGCGTGCTTTGTACGTTTTAAAACCCTCCAGACATCATTGTTATTTTAGATGTAGTCAGTTCTTCGCTCAGATTTTCCCGGTGCTCTCTGTTTCTTCCTGTCTCTCTGACCTTCCATCTGGAATCCTTTTCCTTCTGCCTAAAGAGCTCCCTTTATTATTTCCTGTAGTGTGGATCTGCTGATAAGAACTCTCGGTCTCTGCTCCTGCTAAAAATGTCTTTAGTGCACTTTGCTCTTGTCTGTCTGATTTCCAGCGTGTTTGTGGAAGCATGTGTGAAAAACACTGCTCCCTTAATAACGGAAGTGTTCTACACAACCACAATGCCATCATCACACTTGAGAGAATTAGCAATGATTTAATAATATCTAAAATAGAGTTATGCCTGCAGCTGTGCCACTGTGGCATCCGGTCCCGTCAGATCTCGGAAGCTAAGCAGGGTCAGGCCTTGTTGTTCCTTGGATGGGAGACCACCTGGGAACACCAGGTGCTGTAGGCTTAGGGGAAGGACCTGGCAACCCACTCCCAAAAAACAATCACCCACTGAAAACCCTATGAATAGCAGAGAAGCACTGACAGTACTGTTTCCTCTGTTGTACATAGGGTTGCTCTGAGTTGGACACAGGCTTGATGGCACCTAACAATAACAACAATAAAGTAAAGTTAATATTCAAATTCCCACATCTGTCCCCAATATGGCTTTTACAGCTGGATCTCTTATAAGGAATCATCTGGTGTTATGTCTCCAGGCTTTTAAAGTCTAGGGTACACTATGTCTATCTATTCATTCTTTATACATTCTTAATTGTAATTACTTATGTGTTTTATTTTTAACTGACACATAAAAACATAAAAATTGAATATAATAATGAGATACCATGTGATATTTTCATGTATATCCACATAAACATAGCTGTTGTTATTGTTAGGTGCTGTGGAGTTGGGTCCAACTCACAGCGACCTCTGTACAACAGAATGAAATGCTAACTGATACCTGTGCCCGGCACTGTGTCAGTGCTTCTCTGCTAGTCATAGGGTTTTCAGTGGCTGATTGTTTCAGGAGTGGGCTGCTGGGTCCTTCTCCCAAGCCTATAGCACCTGGTGTTCCCAGGTGTCTCCCATCCAAGTACTAACCAGGTCCGACCCTGCTTAGCTTCCCAGGTCTGAGGGGATCAGACACCAGGGTGGTGCTGCTACAGCACGATGTTTGAATCAGGTTAAAAATATCTGTCTCTTTAGCTTATCATTTCCTCGTGGTGAAATTTCTCCATGTCCTTTCTTTGAGCTTTTGAGATGTACAGTGAATATCGCTGTCTCTAGTCACTCTGTGTTAGTCATTTTTTCGTCACTGTGGCGAAGTGTTAGCGCGAAAAACTTAAATTTATTTGCCTCACATATTCAGAGCCTTCAGTCCGTGGTGAGATGGACCCATTGTTTCTGGGCTATGTGGAGCAGAACATCATGGCGGAGGAGCATGGCGGAGAAAATCTGCTCTCTCCACAGCAGCCAGAAAACAGAGATACAGTGGAGACAGGGCCAGGCATGAGATGCCCCCCCAAAGACATGCCTTCAGGGCGTGTTGTTGTTAGGTGCTGTGGAGTCAGAATCCGACTCATAGGGATCCTGCATACAACAGGGGAAACACTACTGTCAGTGCTTCTCTGCTGTTCACAGGGCTTTCAATGGCGGATTGATTCTTGGGAGTGGGTTGCCGGTCGTCTCCCAAGCCTACAGCACCTGGTGTTCCCAGGTGGTCTCCTATGCAAGTACTAACCAGGTCCAACCTTGTTTGGTTTCAGAGCTCTGAAGGGATCAGATGCCACAGGTCTACAGCTGCAGGCTTCAGGGCCTAGTTAGCACCTATTTCTTCTAAACAGGCCCACCTCTTACTTCCCATGACCTCCCAATAATGCCGTCAAATCATGAATCCATCAAAGGCTGAATCCAATGATGAGGTCAGAGACTTCCCAAAGCCCCACCTGTGACCAAGCCTTCAGCGCATGTGCCTTCCAGTGACCTTTCCTATGCAAACTGCAGTGCATCCTAAGGACGTGCTGCCATTCACGACCACATGGATGCAAGAAGAGGTCATCATGCCACACGAATTGAGCCACAGAAACACAGGTACCACTGATCCTGTCACAGATGGAATCTAAACAAGTTAGGATCTTAGAAGTTGCAGGCAGAACAGTGGTTACCTAGGCTGGGGACAGGGAGAGGCAGGGAAGGAGGACGGAGAGGTCACTTAGGCGTTTCTTGAAGAGCCAAGCAAGTTGTCTGGCAGAGTGTCTTGCAGGCTGGATTTCTCTGATCATTTCTTTGTGATTTGATTTAGGTTTAAGAATTTTGGCAGGAATGTTACACGGGAGGGTGTATAACTTACTGCCACATGTTGGGAGTCATATAATTTCAGGTTGTCTGACTGGGGATGGTCCATTTGTTAAGGGGTGACTGCCAGGTCTCTTCAGCATAAAGAGTTTTCCATGTAAAGACTTTGATCCTGTGTCAAGTTGTTACCTCTAGTAATCTTTCACCCAGAGTTTTTAGCACCCATTGGTAGTTCTTGCATGATCAATGTGTGGAGTGTGGATTGTATAGTGGGAGTTTTCTACTTATATAATCCCATCTGTGCTGGTAAGTGGTCATCATTCTACTGAAGAGTTTTGAGCACTATCTGGTCATCAGGAAAACCTACACAATCCAAGCTTACTTTATAAATTATGCTGCACTGTCCTAGATCAATAATCGGCCATTTGCAAAGGAGCCTCGGGTGTCTTTTATGGAGAATGGTGTTTAGAAACCACGATGTGGAAGAGGGGTGTTCTCTATACTAAGTGGCTGCTGTTGCTTCAGATCTCCTTCAGGTGATGGAATTGGGAAACACTTTTTTCCCTTCAAGTAATGAGTGGACTGGTGAACTCCAATTCAATGAGCAATGAATTCCAGATTTGCATCTCTTCCATCCACACTGAGACCTGAAGCTTTCAGCAATGTATTTGTACATTTCCCCTATTCTAAAATTCACAGAACTTCAGAATTACATATTCACAGCTCTATCACTAACAGACCTTCTGAATAAAGGTCCAGACTCTTTTGAAGTAATTTTTGTTGTTGTTGTTTAAATACTTTTAACTTTAGAATAGATCTTTGTAAGAAAATATTTTAGAGTACTATGCTCAAAGTTATTTGAATGAACGTTTTTGTCTCACTGGCTGTGTTATTATTAATCAGTGGACAACTTGATTGATTTGCTGTGTGCACATACATCCATACAGGCTTTAGGTACTTTTGATAAAACTTTATTTTAACATACATTGAACATTTACATGATCTAAAATTCAAAACTATATTAAAAGATAAAACTATATTAAAAGATAAACCCAGGGAAGTCTCACTCCCATATATATCAATCACCCCATCCCACTTCAAGCCATCATCAGAAGAAAAGCTTTTCATTAATTCCTAGTACGTATATATACATATACTAGTGTGTGTGTGTGTGTGTGTGTGTGTGTGTGTGTGTGCGTGTGTGTGTATATATATATATATGTGGGCTGGGATTTAGCTCAGTGGGTAGAGCATTGCGCCGCAGTCTCTGAGGTCCCGAGTTCAATTCCCAGCACCACAAAAATGGGAGAAGGGCCTGGCAATCCACTCCCAAGGCAATCCCGAAACAGTGAGCCATTGAAAACCCTATGAGGGTCACTATGAGTCGGATACCAACTTGACGGCACCTAACAATAACAACAACAACAATAACAACAACAACAACAAATATATATATATATATGTATATATATATATACACACACACACATATATATTTAAACAGTGCAGCTTCGTGAGTATATTGGAAAAATAGGGGGATGTATACATATACGTATATATATGTGTGTGTGTATATATGGAATGTGTATATATTTATGCATGCATTCTTTCTTTTTTTCTTTTTTCCTTTATTAGTAAATGATGCTGGGGTACAGATTAATACAGCATTGGCTTTTTCCATTATGCATCCTTTACATCACTTCTGACAACACTTTCACCAACCCACAAAGTGTATGGAGTCTATGGCTACTATGTAGTAAAACTCAAATGCTTATTTGGGTTATATGCCCCTATTTTTCCAATATACTCGCGAAGCTGTGCTGTTTACATTGAGATCGACCTCTCCCCCTTTATCCCTCCACATTGACCCTACTCCCTATCCCATCTTCTACAGCCTTTTTTTCCCTCTGCTAATTCCTTCCCTTCTTTCTACTCTTTATATTATTCCTTTTATGCTAAGTTTAATTGTACATTTTTCATATATCAATTTATATATAGGATTTTTTCCTTTAAGATTCAGCATCCACATATGACTGAGGACATATGGTTTTTCTTTTTTTGAGCTATGTTTACTCACTTTAAATGATATTCTCCAATTCCATCCACTTTGCTGCAAATGACATTATTTCATTTTTTTGTTGCTGAGTAGTATTCCATTGTGTATATGCACCATGATTTTTTTTTTATCCAGTCTTCTGTTGGTGGGCATCTTGGTTTGTTCCATATCCTTGCTATTGTGAAAATTGCTGCATTGAATATGGAGATGCAGGTGTCTCTGTGGTATGATGACTTGTCTCCCTTTGGGTATATGCCCAGGACTGATATAGCTGGACAGTCCTATTTTCAGTTTTCTGAGGTAACTCCATGTTGATTTCCAAAGTGGTTGAACTAATTTACAGTCCCACCAACAGTGTAAGAGTGCTCCTTTTCCTCCACAACCTCACCAGCATTTGTTATTATTTGTTTTATTGATCCTGGCCATTCTTACTGGAGTTAGGAGGAAT
The DNA here is from genome assembly GCA_007922755.1 of Pedetes capensis. Classification (NCBI taxonomy): domain Eukaryota; kingdom Metazoa; phylum Chordata; class Mammalia; order Rodentia; family Pedetidae; genus Pedetes; species Pedetes capensis. Next base: position 8,469 of record VMDO01005990.1, on the reverse strand, counting down.
CTCAGAGTTGTTTTGATTTGCATTTCCCTAATGGCTAGGGATATTGAGCATTTTTTCATGTGCCCCATGGCCTTATGACCTTCTTCATTTGAGAACTGTCTGTTCAGTTCCTTTGCCCACTTGGGTATTGGATTATTTCATGCATTCTTTCTGAAACTTTCTTTTATAAAAATATAATATACTCAATATATTTTCCCTTTGCAGTTGATAAAGTATTCAGGAAATCACTTTGGAATAGTCTATAAAGATATGCCTCATTCAGTTTAGAGCTGAATATTATTCTATTGCATGTATACACCGATGTCTATCCAAACAGTCTTCTCTGGATTAACACTTGGGCTGATATTGCTTTTCACTACTCCAGGGTAAATTCCTTAGTGAGTTTGTATTGCTTTTTTTTTTTTTTTAAGGGTTTGTGGACTTATTTTGATTTTCTATTTTCACCTGTTTATTTTTCCATATGAATGCTAAAAGCCTTGTCCAGATCCAGGGAAAATAATGATATTTTTACTGCAATGATGATAAATGTATATATTTATTTGGATAGATGACATCTTCATGATGCTAAATTTTTCTGTCCAAGAACAAAGAATGCATTTTCATTCCTTTGGGCCTGCTTTTGAGACTTTCAGTGTGTTTTTAAAGTTTTCCTCACATAGATTTTGCACATTCCTTGTTGCATCTGTTCATAAGAGTTCATTTGGTTGTCATTATTTTAAGTGGGGATTTCTCTCATTATCTCTTCTAAGTGATTATTTGTATAGTTAAAAGCTTTTTTAAACTAAATTTTATATCCTTTAGAACCACTGAATTCTGTATTTTGTTTATCTCTGTGTGTGAAAGTTGGTTTAGTATTGATTTATTGGGTTTTCCAGAAACATTGTCATAAGCAAATAGAGAAGGTTTTTCTTCCTTTCCAACTCACATGCCTCTTATTGTTCTGAATGTATCAACCAATCAAAGCAGAAAAGAAAAAAAAACCACATACCAGTAGCAGAAATATTGTTGCTAGTTGCCCTTGAGTTGCCCTTGCATCTGACTCACAGTGACCCTATGAACAACAGGACAGAACACTACCCAACCCTGTGCCATGCACACAATCTTTTTACGTATGAGCCCATTGTTGCAGCCACTATGTTTCTTTTTATTTTGAGTCATGCCCCATAGGTAGAAGGAGGTCCCAGGGGCTTTACTCCATTCTCATCATTAGGAATGACTCTACCTTGAGGAGGCAACTCTTTCCCAGTCCTTTCTTGAATGCCTTCCAACCTGAGGGGTTCATTCTCCTGCACTCTATTTGACAGTGCTTCTCTGCTATTCATAAGGTTTTCAATGGCTAATTGTTTCAGGAGTGGGCTGCTGGCTCCTTCTCCATAGTCTATCTTGATCTAGAAGGTCAGCTGAAAACTGTCCACTGTGGGTATGGGTGGTCCTGCTGGTATCTGAAACACTAGGGGCATAGCTTTCAGCATCACAGCAAAGTACAACGTCCACAGCACAACAAGCTGACAGACCGATGGAGGAGGGATACTTTTGTTGTTGTTGTTAGGTGCCGTTGAGTCATGTCCGACTCATAGCGACCCTCATAGGGTTTTCAATGGCAGATTGTTTCGGGATTGCCTTGGGAGTGGATTGCCATATCCTCCCATTTTTGCGGTGCTGGGAATCGAACTCGGGACCTCAGAGACTGCAGAGCAGCACTCTACCAACTGAGCTAAATCCCAGCCCCATGTATAACATAGCAAGACCCTATCTCAAAAACAAGAAATAGAAAACAGGCTGGGGGTATAGCTCAGTGACAGATCACTTGCAAAGCATGTATAAGGTCCTGGGTTCAAACCACCAGTATTGAAAAAAAAATCATAAAAATAAATAAAACAGAAAAAAACTATAAAATAAAATTAAATAAATACAGTGCTTAAAAGAAAAAAAATTCTATATCACCTTTACTTCCTACTTTTAGTAGTTCATAATTAATTGAATTCTACCTTCTGAACTGCCTGCAGCTATAGCCCTATGGCATCCGATCCCGTCAGATCTCGGAAGCTAAGCAGGGTCGGGCCTGGTTAGTACCTGGATGGGAGACCGCCTGGGAACACCAGAAGCTGTATGCTTGGGAGAAGGACCTGGCAACCCCCTCCCAAAAATCAATCTGCCATTGAAAACCCTATGAACAGCAGAGAAGCACTGACAATACTGTTTCCCCTATTGTACAGAGGGTCGCTATGAGTCGGATACCGACTCAACGGCACCTAACAACAACAACAACAACCTTCTGAACTAAAGAATAACATTGAATCATTAAGAAAATATCCATAAATTCTGAATCTATTGAATGTTTCTTTATCAGTAAAAAAAACTTGACTTTTCCAGAGGTCTTTTTAGCATCTACAGCATTAACTTTTGACTAACGTGATGAATTATTGGATTCTTTTATATTGCCCATTTCCAAATTCCTGAAAAAAGTCCCACTTGATGAGCTACTAGTTCTTATAAGCTAGTTCTGTGTTGTTTTGACAAATCTTTCTTTGATTACTCCCATCCTTCTCAATGATTTGCATGCTTTATAATTTTCCAATCTTTTACATTGAATTTTTCTGCTTTTGTATTCAAAGGGCATCTGTTATAAACAACACATCCTTTGATCTTACTTTAAAAAATCCTTTCTGACAAGTTGTGCCTTCTAATTGGATCTAATCCTTTACAGTTAATGTAATTATTTAATTTCATTTAGACAAATGGTATTTTTCTTTCTGCAGGGCTGAGGATTGGACCCAGGGCCTTTGCATGCCAAGCAAGAGTTCCACCACTGTGCTATGAGCCCAAATGGCAAAATCTTCGTTTCTCATTTTCCTGTTTATTTTTGGTTTTCGCCTTCTGTTTGTTGTTGTTGTCATTCTCTCTGTTCTGCCTTCTTTTGGTTTGAATGAATCTATTTGTAGTTTTATTTCAGTTTATTCACTGGTTTCTAGCTTTTCTTCTCTAGCTGCTCTGGGGATTAAGATATCCGTCCTAATATTTTCAGTGTCTGTGCAGCTAGGCCCACTGTCTCTCTCTTTTGCCATTCTGTACATTTGTCACAGTTGTTGTATAGATAACATTTGCATAATTTATAAATCCTACAATACAATGTTACATCTTTTGCTTCATATCAGCTAATGGGCTACTGTTCTTTAAAGGGGGAAAAAGAAAAAAGTCTTTTGCACATTTCTTACTTATTTACTAGTTATGAATCTTCTCCTTCCTTCCTGAAAAATCTAACTTTCCATCTGGTATTATTTGCCTTCAACTTGGAGAATTTCCTTTAGCATTTCTTATACTATTTATCTACTGGCAACCAATTCTCTTAGCCCTAATTTGTATGGAAATGTCTTATTTCACCTTCATGCTTGAAAAGTATTTTTGCTGGATGAAGAATTCTTTATTGAGCCAGTGTGTTGGTGCCCGTCTGTAATTCCAGTGCTCTGGGATGCTGATGCAGGAGGATTGCAAGCTCAAGTCCAGCCTGGGATAGGTAGAGAGATCTTGTCTCAAAAAACTTACAAAAGCAAAAGTAAAAATAAAATAATAATAATTTTAAAAACACAATAAAAATCCTCTGCTAATAGTTCCCAGACAGGCTGGGATTTAGCTCAGCTGGTAGAGCGCTGCGCTGCAATCTCTGAGGTCCCGAGTTCAATTCCCAGCACCGCAAAAATGGGAGAAGGACCTGGCAATCCACTCCCAAGGCAATCCCGAAACAGTCAGCCATTGAAAACCCTATGAGGGTCGCTATGAGTTGGATACCGACTCGACGGCACCTAACAACAACAACAACAATAGTTCCCAGTGGTTGAGAAAGGTCCTTCCACTGCATTCTGACCCCAGTGCTTCTGCTGAAAAGTCAGAAACCATTAGCATGGAGGCTCCTCTTGGTACAGTGTGCTGTCTCTCTCTCCGGCTTTCTAGGCTTCCTCCTGGTTTAACATTACCAGTAGTTTTAATATGGTGCATCTAGTGGAGTTTTGCCTATAGCCGGAGCCATGTAGCATCCAATTTCAGAAGCTAAGCAGGGTCAGGCCTGTTTAGTACTTGGACCAGAGAACACCAGGGAACACCAGGTGCTGTAGGCTTGGGAGACAGACTCGGCAACCCACTCCCAGTAAACAATGAGTCATTGAAACCCCTGTGAATGGCAGAGAAGCGCTGACAAAAGTGTTTTGTCTGTTGTATATAGTGTCACTATGAGTCAGATGCCGACTCAACAGCACTTAACAACAACAAGTGGAGTTTTTCTTTGTATTCCTTTTACTTTGAGTTTGATGAGATTCTTGAAGCTGTAGATTAACGTCTTTACCAAATTTGGAAACATTGGGGGCATTATTTATTCAGATGTATCTTTTGTTCTGTTTTGTGTTTCCGCTCATTTGGGAATCCCAATCACATGCATACTAGACTGTTTGATCTCACCCCACATCACTGAGCTTCTGTTGTTTTTAATTCCTTTTTGCTTTGTCTTATCGATTAGATAATTGCCATGGTTCTGTCTTCCAGTCCAGCAGCTCTTCCCTCTGTCATCACCAGCGTACTGTCAATCACACCCTGTGAAGTTTTTACTTTCTCCAGAATATTTATGTTATTTATGAGAACATTGGTGTAATGGGAGTTACTCCATTAGCAGAAACAGAATTCTGATAGAAAAAAAGATGCATTACTCTCAATGCAACTCACCTTCTTTTAAACTTGATTTTGAGGGGCACCTAATTCTTATTTGGCAATTATTTTCATTCAGCACGCACACACTCACACACACACACAAACACACACACAAACACACACACACACAAACACACACACACACACACATGTATAATTTAGTTGTTTTCTAGCTTTCATTTCATTTATACTCAGAAGTCAGTTGTTGGTTTCCCCGACACTCCTTTGAAGGTGATTTTGTATTTCCTGGACCCTAAAGGATTTTGTCCACTCGTTTGCTTTTGCATTACTGACGGTGGGACTTGGAACCTTGTGGGTACCAGGCAAGCACTCTGCCGCTGAGCTCACCACAGCCCTTGGCTTACTCTTAAGCTGTGTTCTCATACTTGTATAATTGTTGTTGTTGTTGTTAGGTGCTGTCAAGTCGGTATCCGACTCATAGCGACCCTCATTGGGTTTTCAATGGCAGACTGTTTCAGGATTGCCTTGGGAGTGGATTGCCAGGTCCTTCTCCCATTTTTGTGGTACTGGGAATCACTCGGGACCTCAGAGACCACAGCACAGCGCTCCACCAAACTGAGCCAAATCCCAGCCCCTACTCGTATATATAGGTCAGTTTTTCATTTATCCCCTTTGGCATTTCTCGGCCTTCTTGAATCTCCATGCAATGTCTACCACCAGTTCTAGAAAATTCTCAGGACTTCCGCTCAAGTACTTTGCCCCATTCTTTCTCTCTTCCTCTTCTGTAACTCTAACTAGATGCTTATTAAATGTCTAACTGGATCATGTAGGTCTCTAACTATCATTTTTCTTACAATTTTTTATGATAATTTCTCTACACTCTGTATATTTCCTTTGATATATTTTCCTTTCTACTAATTTTCTCTTTCACTATATGCAATGTGCAGTCCACTCCATTGGCTCAGTTCTTAATTTCAGCTGTATTTATTACTCTAGAATGTCCTTTTTAAACCTGCTATATCATTTTTAAGAAATTCCAGCTCATAAAAAATTCAGTGCTGTCTTTTTTTTTTTCTCTTTGAACATGGAAAGTACAATTATTTAGCATAATTGACTTATAGGTTGTATCTGATAGTTTCATTATTGGGAGCCTCTGTGGGTCTGATTCTATTGTTTTGTTTCTCCTGGTTTCTTTTCTTTCTTTCTTTTTTTTTTTCCAAGCAATAGAACACAATCTTTTCTTCTTTCCTAGACCAGGCATCTTACTGAGCCATATTCCCAGCTACGTTTGGTACTGACATAAGCTACATCATCGTACTCATTTGGCAAATGAGGGAACTGAGACTTGACGACCCTGAATAACTTAGGAAAGCTAGACAGATGCGAGCAGAATACCTGGAATTCAGACCCAGATCTGCTTGCTTCGAAAGCTAGAAACTGAGATTTCAACCTTGCCTATGTGGGAGAAGTTGAAATGACGAAGCCTCATTGTCCCAGATGACAAAGCCAAAACCATACCAAACCGTTGGTTAGGGTGGGGATGGATGTCAACTCTAGTCCCACCTCCCTCTCACGCTCCAGCTAGACTGATTCTGTACAAGTTCACTGGCTTTGACCTGGTTTTTGGCTTGTGTTTTTGAGCTGGACAGCTGGGATGGATGATGAGCTGGAAATAAAAAGCAGTGGCAATCTTATGACAATTTTAAGGGGGCACCTCTGAGATCTAGCACTGAACAACGACAAGGCACCTGTCACTTTCTGCCCAGGCAGAAAGCAGCCAGGAACAGCCTCGCTGACAAACCCCAGGGCTTTCTTTACTGCTCTGTTCCCCACATTCTCTCTCTAGGCTCCTGACAAAATGGCAGCGGCCACAGACAGCATTTACTGAACATTTACTGTGTGTTCCTAACCCTCCTAGAACTTCAGATTTATGAATGCATTTAGTCTTCATAACAATGCCATGAGGCAGATTGTGCTAATATTCACATTTTATAGGTAGGGAAACCAAGGCACAGAGAGGTTGTGCATCCTGCCTGAAGACATCTGGAATGGCCCCATTAGAGTTAGACACAGGGCTCACGTTCAGTGCCTACTCCAAAGCCTGCACTCTTAACTGGTAGTTGACTACATTGTTCATGAGTTCCTTTTTCTGTGGGTGGCTCCCTAGCGAGTAGATAAGTGACTTGGAAAGAAAGTCCAGGATAAGGGTCTGCATAAGGGTCTGGCAGAGGCCAAGTCTTGGTTCAGTTGAGAGCTAGGGACCAGGAGCTTATGAAGGACCGATGGTGAGTCGGAAGCCCTAGGAAGTGGATGATGTGGGTGAAGACTGAACCCTAGCACAAAGAAGAACATGGCATTGGGGCTGGCAGCACAGGCCATGACCAAAGTGGTGTGGGGCACTCTGTTGGCTCCACCAACAGAGACTGAACCCAAATTCCTGCTTTGTTGTTGTTGTTGTTGTTAGGTGCCATCGAGTTGGTATCTGACTCATAGTAACCCTCATAGGGTTTTCAATGGCTGAATGCTTTGGGATTGCCTTGGGAGTGGATTGCCAGGCCCTTCTCCCATTTTGCGGTGCTGGGAATTGAACTCGGGACCTCAGAGACTACAGCGCAGCGCTCTACCCACTGAACTAAATCCCAGCCCATGTTAATAGGGGAAGTGCAACCAGAGTGCTCCTTGGAAGCAAGGATGGCTATACTGAGTCTTATGTATTTCGGACATGTGGTCAGGAGGGCCCAATCCCTGCACAAGGACATCATGTTTGGGGAAAAAAAAAAAAAAAAGCAAAGGAAGACCCTGTACTAGGTGGATTGACACAGTGTCTGCAGCAATGGGCTTAAATATATAAAAGATCGTGTGCCTGGCACAGTGCCGGGGAGTGTTTCATTCTGTTGTACATAGGGTCACTATGTGTCAGATCTGACTCAATGACACCTAACAACAGCAGCACTGCCAATAGGAATGTGTGTCTCTTCAAAGCTGCCCATTACTACAGATTTTAAACATATCTTCTTTATTATTATTTTTATTTTTGTGGTACTTGGAGTTGAACCCAGGGCCTCTCACATACTTTGCAAGTGCTCTACGGCTGGGCTGCACCCCCAGGCCATTTTTCATTTTTTAGTTATGCCGTGTCTCTCTGACCTTGAGCTTGAGATCCTCCTGCCTCTGTCTTCTGAGTTGGTGGGATTACTGATAGGCACCACTCCGTCGTCCTAAACATATCTTATCATCAGAATTAATGCTTCCAGGTGGGCCATGTGGGCAGCATCTACCTGTAATCCCAGCTCCTAGGAGGCTAAGAGAGGAGGATCACAAAGTCACAGCGAGCCTGAGCTACAAAGTGAGGTCCTGTCTCCAAATAATAATAATAACTCCAGGAATGCTTTCTCTCAGAATTTCTTATGCAACGGTTCTTCCATTTGTAGGTAAATGTGTCAGAACAGAGTTAAGTATTTTATTTGTAAAGAATCTCAGGGCCACCCAGCTATAACACTATTGGGAATTTACCCAAAGGGAGATGGGTCATCATACCACAGAGACACCTGCATCTCCATGTTCAATGCAGCGCTTTTCACAATAGCAAAGATATGGAATCAACCAAAGTGACCTTCAACAGAAGAATGAATAAAAAAACTATGGTATATATACACAACGGAATACTATTCAGCAATCAAGAAAAATGAAATAGGGTCATGCGCAGCAAAATGGATGGAATTAGAGAAAATTATTTTAAGTGAACGAACACAAGCTCAGAAAGAGAAACAACACATGTTCTCACTCATATGAGAGAGCTGACTCAAAATTACA
>VMDO01005989.1:21781-105584 GCA_007922755.1 Pedetes capensis | reverse complement strand
AGTCAAGAAATCAAAAGACACATTGCTCTAGGAAAAGCTATGGCAAAAATCTCTTTAGATTATTGAAAAGCAAAGATGTCACATTGAAGCCGAAGGTGTGTCTGACTCATGCCATGGTATTTTCAGTTGCATCATATGGTTGTGAAAGCTGGACATTGAACAAGAGAGACAGAAAAAGAATTGATGCTTTTGAATTGTGGTGCTGGAGACGTCTATTGAATATACCATGGCCTGCCAAAAGAACCAACAAATCTGTCCTAGAAGAAGTGCAACCAGAGTGCTCCTTGGAAGCAAAAATGGCCAGACTGCGTCTTACCTATTTCGGACATGTAGTCAGGAGAGAACAATCCCTGGAGAAGGACATCATGTTTGGGAGAGTGGCAGGGCAACGCAAAAGAGGAAAACCCTCCACCAGATGGACTGACACAGTGTCTTCAACCATGGGATTAAATATAAATAAGATGGTTTGCCTGGCACAGAATTGACAAGTGTTTCGATCTGCTGTACATAGGGTCACTATGAGTCGGATTTGACTCGACGGCACCTAACAACAACAACAATCAGTAAAAAGAGGTTAAACATCCTTACCTGAGTAGATTGTGGAGTGGATTAAAGGAGAAGTTTATAAAGTATCCAGCACAGCTCACGGTGGGAAGTAAGCAGTATTCATGGGGAAGCACTTTTACGACAGCGAAGCCAATAGTGACGAGGAGAGTGGTAAATTACTAGGTCCCCAGGTGACTATTTTGGGGTTGAGGTCTGAACCTAAATCCCAAAGTCATCAGAGTAGGTCACATGAATGAGGGGTGTGGTAGAAGGTTAGTCAGGCAAGCCTGTCTCACCCAGTGGGCAGGGGCGGGGAAAGCCCCATGTCACCTTTCCATGGGCACTTTAGGACCCCAATCTACCTCCTCATTACCACAGCAAGATGGCAGGTGGGCTCTCTGCAGGTACCAGTCACCCCTGGATTATGTGGCCCACACTATTCCCTACCTGGTGCGCCATGTGCTTGGTTAGATTGTCTCCACTTTCTTCCAAGGCTGGGCTGAAGTTTCCACAATCCCTGTTCCTCTTTAGTTCTGGTTACAGTCCCACTTGGAGAGGAGCTTCCAGAAATTCAGAAAGTGGAAGTTAAGGGGAAGCCTTTGATCTTGGGATATCTCGACTGCCAGACATAGTGGGCTGAGGTTGTGCAGCCGATGTGGTGGCTTTTTGGAGTCCCCAGGAGCTCTGCTTTCTCCAGCCACTACGGAGCTTCATGCTGAAGTGAAAGCGGCTGTTTTCCTGGGCTCCAGCTGCAGTCTCCGGATCTTCGCTCTTATAGTTCCTTCTACCTTTCTGGAAGCCCTGATTGCTGTACTAAGATATCATGATGTTGCAATAGCTCTGCTTTTCTGACCAAATGGAGAATCATACAGCCTATTATTTAATGCCTAAAGGCAACACATAGTTATCTAGAAAGATTGGAAAACTTTCATTTAAATGATGATAGTAAATATTTTAACTTTTGTGGGACATTTGGCAGCTGCTGCAATTATTTACCTACTCAACTCTGCTGTCATGGACTGAAAGCAGCCATGGACAGTATATGGTGAATTAATGCAGCTGTGGTCCAATAAAACTTTTTTCCTTCCTTCCTTCCTTCCTTCCTTCCTTCCTTCCTTCCTTCCTTCCTTCCTTCCTTCTCTCTTTCCTTCCTTCCTTCATTCCTCCCTCCTTCTCTTCCTGCCTCTTCTTCAGCAGTACTGGAAGGTTGAACCCAGGGCCTCACACATAACTTTTCAAGTCCTTTACCACTGAGCTGCACTTACAGCCCATTTTTTATTTTTTGTCTTGAGACAAGGTTTTGCTAAGTTACATAAGCGGCCTCTGGCCTTGAACCTGTGATCCTCCTGCCTCTGTCTCCCAAGTTGCTGTGATAACAGGCATGCGCCAACATGTCCAGCCAGAATGACCTTCTTCTGACTGACAATATACCCTCTCCCTTACTGGACAGGAAAGGAAGTGAAACATCAGTGTTCTCAAAGGCCAGACTCCTGCTGCAGCTGCTGCTGGCCCAGCAGTCTTCTTTGTGTCTGGTTGTATTCATTATTTCCCCTGCTAACTTTTAAGGAGGAGGAAACATCTGGAAATTTGGCCTGACCACAGAAAATAATTCACTTATACTCAGGGCAGATGGTACTGTCAAGTGACAACAGCTGGAGCTGAAAATACAGCTGACAACAGGGGTAATTCTTAAAATATTTAAGGAGTGTCCACGTGGTTCATTTCAAATTATATTTTCATTCCTGCCTGCTGATATCACCTGACTTTTCCCTCTGTACATAGAAAATCCGTGGAATCCTTCTATCCATTGGACATGAGAATTAATCTTGGTGCCAGGTCCTTTTAATGGGCCCCAAATGTTTGCCTGCAAAGCCTTTGCAGGATGACCATACCTTGGGAAGGAAATGCTTTTAAGGTATTAGGTTTCAGTGAGCGGCCTTAGCAGTGGACTTGTTGGAAGCCCTCATCTGTTTTTCTCCTACAGATATGTGCCTCACTGTGTTTTCCTGAAAATAAGATGGCATCTTTAGAAACACAAGCGTTTCACCTTAGAAGTCTGGGTTTTGCTGATTAATGCATTTTGTCTCTGAACTAGGGGAAGTAAGGGAAGGCAAAATGGAAGTCTGTCCTAAATTAAACCCTTGTTGTTGTTAGGTGCCGCTGAGTCTGTGTCCAGCTCATAGAGCCTCTACGCACAACAGGTGAAACACTGTTGTTGTGCTTCTCTGCCATTCATAGGGTTTTCAATGGCTGATTGTTTCTTGGGAGTAGGTTGCCGCGTCCTTCTCCCCAGCCTACACCTGGTGTTCCCAGATGGTCTCCCATCCACGGACTAACCAGGCCAGACCTTGCTTAGCTTCTGAGATCTGACAGCTGCAGGCTATTAAACCCTTAATTCATATTAACTTGTGGGTGGCAGGGGACTCCTAGCTGCTTTTCAATGGGGGACACCTCGTTTATTACATTTGAGCCTTTATGTTCCAAGGCCATGGCTGTTTCTCTGCTATCAGCTGATAAGATTTTTTGCTTAGGTAAAATGGATCTATGCCTGATCTGTTGTTTCTTTTAGATAAGAAATATCTCCTAAAATCTCAAGCTATTCTGTCCCATGAAGGAGCTGGCCCTAAATAAAGAAGCATGTGTGTAGGAAGTTGATTTTTTGAGGTTGGCTGAGGAGAACTTGTTTAGACCATTTTTTACTCTATGACCAGGTCAGGAAAGACCATAGATTAGAAATGGTGGTGTTGTAGTCTGTCTTTCAAAGTCCCTAAAGATGGTCCCCAAAGATGCAGAATACTGCAGCCCTCTAAGCCTAGAAAATGGTGTTTTCTTCTTAGATTAATTCCACTTAAGTAAATGGTGTTTTAAGAACTAAAATCCAGGGGCAGACTTGTCTTAATCCTTTGAGTACCAGTTTCAAGTCAACATATATCACAGGTATTTTATTTCCAGGAACTCTTCATTACAATGAACAAAAGAAGAACATGATTAGCAAAATAATTGAAATGCATAATATGAGTTGGTCAAATACCTTTTCCCACCACTTTCTTGATTTTCTGTCAAATTCATACACAACTCCCTTTCTAATAGATGTGTCCTGATGGTAGTCAGAGGGTTAATTACAGCAGCTTTGGCTCCAAAGTAAGTCCTAGCAACACTAAACATCTGTACCATTTATACCATGCTCTCTGAACACCAAGTATGTTGGTTTAGTACCATGTGATGTTTTGATACACATGTATGTTCCGTAATGTTTAAATTGGGATAAGGATACCTGCCAAACAGTTTTCATTTCTTTATGGGGAAAATATTCAAAATCCCTTCTTCTAGTTTTTTTTTTTTTTTTGAAACAGTGCATTTTCATGATTTATGTGTCCCACTGTGTGAGAGGACACCAGAACCTATTTCCCCTGCCTGTACTTTGTACACACAGACCACCTCCCCATCCTCTGTCCCCTACCCGCCGGTGTCTCCTCTGCCTGTGGTACCCACCACTCTCAACTTCTATGAGATCAGCTGATTAGCCACATTTGAGGGAGATCATGCATTGTACGTCTTTTGTGCTTGGCTTATTTCACTTACCATAATGACTTCTAGTTGTATCCTTGTCACAAATGACAGGACTTCCTCCTCTTTTGGGGCTGAATAGTATCCGGTATTGTGTGTGTGTATGTATCACAGTTTCTTTATCCATTCTTCAGTTATTTGCCAGTTGATGGTCAATTTTGTGGTTTCCATTTCTTGGCTACTGTGAATGTTGTTGATAGGTTCCATCAAGTCAGGTCTGACTCAAAGCAATCCTCATAGGGTTTTCAATGCCTGATTGTTTCAAGACTGCTTTGTGAGTGGATTGCCACATCCTTCTCCCATTTTTGCAGTGCTGGGGATTGCACCCAGGTTCTGAGAGAGTGTGGAGCAGTGCTCTACCAACTGAGATAAATCCCAGCTCACTACTGTGGATAGTGCTGTGATAAAAACGTCAGTGTACTTGTCTGTAGAATACATGGATTTGGCTATATCCTCAGTAGTGGGATTTCTGGATCAGATGATAAATCTATTTTAATTTTTTTGAAGAACCTCCACACTGTTCTCCGTGATGGTTATCCATACCCACCTACAATGTTCCCCTTTTCTCCACATCCTCTCCAGCTCATTATCTTTTGTCTACTTGATGATAGCCATTTTAACCAGTGTGAGGTGATAGCTCAAGTGGTTTGATTTCCATTTCCTGATGATGAGTGGTGTTGAACATTATTTTCTCATGTACTTAGTTGCCATTTGTATATCTTCTTTTGATAATTGCTTCTTTAGGTCTATTGCCCAATTTCAAATTGGATCATTATTTTTATCATTATCATTTTTGTTATTGAGTTGTTGGCATTCCGTCTCCATTCTGGATACTAACTCTTTGTCAAATATATACTTTGCAAATGTTTTCACCCATTCTGCAGATTGTCTCTTAATTCTATCCATTGTTTCCTGTGCAGAAACTTGTGATCCTCTTGCTTCAGACTCCTGAGTAGGTGGGATGACAGGCATGGATCACAGCGCCCAGCTCAGTACTGCTTTGATCACTATAGTTTTGTAGTGTATTTTGAAATGAGGTAGCAAGATGGTCAAGATGGCTTTGGCTATTCAGATTTATTTGTGGTTCTATGTAGATTTTAGGTTTTTTTTCCTAGTTGAGTGAAGAATGTCATTGGTAACAAGAGGCATTTTGATACACCAGATATTCAGGCTTTGAAATGATTTTGTAATTAAGACAAGGTGGTACTGATGATGTGTTACTGGAATGCAGCAATTGAACAGAGTGGAGAAGCTAAGAGACATCCATACATATGTGGGAATGTGGTTGCAAGAGAGAGACCATTGTATATTATTGAGAAAACAAGAGACCATACTATAAGTTGTGTGAAGGAAAATAGGTTGCTACAAATGTAAAATAAGCTTTATAAGCTTTTTTCTTTTTTTGAAGAAAAGAGACTATTGTTTTGAACACAGTGTTAGGAATGTTTTAGTCTGAACTTCTTGTTGTTGCTGTGAGGTGCCGTTGAGTCAAGTCGAGTCCAACTCATAGTGACCCTACGTACAGCGGAGTGAAACACTCCCCGATTCTGTGCCAGGCACACAATCTTATTTATGTTTAAGCCTGTTGTTTCAGACACTGTGTCAGTCCATCTGGTGTAGGATTTTTCTTTTTTTCATTGACCTGCCACTCTCCCAAACATGATGTCCTTCTCCAGGGATGGGTCCCACCTGATTACATGTCCAAAGTACCTAAGACACAGTCTAGCCATCCGTATTTCCAAGGAGCACTCTTGTTGCACTTCTTCTAGGACAGATCTGTTGGTTCTTTTGGCATTCCGTGGTATATTCAATAATTGTCTCCAGCACCATAATTCAAACTTAAAAAGACACAAACTTAAAAAGACACAATTCAGAAAGGAAAATGTTAACAAATTTGACTGTATTAAAATAAAAAATCTTCATTACCAAAGATGCCATAAACCAATTTAAAAACACACACTAGACTAGAAGGAAAGAAAATGCATGAAAAGGAAACTTTTTCAGAATATATAAGTAACTCTAACAATTAATAAAAAAAAGTACATGCAAACCAAATAAATGGTGTTGGACATGAATCTTACAGATGTGTTTCAAAACGTCATTTGGAGTTTTAAAAAAGGAAGGTACAGAGTGATACATTATAATACTAATTATATAAAATTAAAATAACTTAAAAGGCGCCTGTGTGTTGTTTGTATAATTCACATATGAACTGAAAACAGAGTACATGTACTTAATACTCCTCACCTAGTTTAGAAGACTGGTGTTTTGGAGAAATGAGAGGGAAATAAATGTAGGAAGAGTCACAGGCATAATTTAATGGAACTCATAAATTTTAATCCTGAAAAGATAAAAGATATGAAGAAAAAACCCATCAAAATTGAAAACAGGCCCTGCTTCTGGGTAAACAGAATGTTAATATATGTTCATATTTCAGAATAACAACCCAAAGGCAGGTTTCAGCATTTTGATGCTGAAGCTGGATCTCAAGTCCCACCTGGAAGCTAGGCAGGCTGCATATGACCTGCAGGCCTGGGGCTGCTTTCTTCTCATTGGCTCAGATCTCTGCCTCTGTAAACCCAGCCTGAGCCTCTCTTCCAAGGTGGGGCCAGCCCCCACCTGTACAGATCTCACAAGGCCAGGGTAAAAAGTGGGAGTGCCTCTGCTTGATAGGTGTGAGTGTGTGAAGTCAGAGAATCTACATCAGTAAGATCAAAGGAACACTATGTGAGTGGCCTTATGGGTTTGGACAGTGCATAGTCTGTGCAACTGTACAGTGTAGCATGTCTGTGAGAATGCTGTAGGGTCACACTAGGAAGAAAATGTGCAAGCCTATTACTCAACAACAAGAAAAGCCTGGGAAGGGTATGGAGTTCTCCTTGAGTAAGAAGCACTAGGTGGAGATGGGAGTTTGGGATGGAGATTAGATAGGCCTGAGTCTCAGCTCTGTCTCTCACAGTGTGGTGAAGGGACTAGATTTATTTACTGGTCTGGGGGCCTTTCTGTGACAGGGGCCAGGGTTGCAATTTCCCCTGGCTCATTTAGTTAAAGATCTTAAAGCATTCCAGAAGGTTCTGAGAGGAAAGGTGGGGTTCCTCTCTGGTCCATCCAGTTGACTTCCTTTCTGAAACTGGTCATGACAGTTTTAAGACTCTAGTACTTCCTTGTGACTCTTTGAGGCGTCATCTAACATGGATGGCGACCAAATGCTGGTGTAGGGGTAGAAGTGTCTATGGAGAAGGATGGGATGGGAGAGGGAAAGATAGAGACAGCATGGGATCAGAGCCGAGGTGACAGGCGAGAACTCCGGGGTCACCAGATTCAGCTGCTTGAAACAGCTCTCACCCAGGCAGTGCTGCAGTTGTCCCACATGGATGTAAGCTCTGTGGCCTGGCTGCCCAGCCCCTACATTACCCCTTGCAATGCCTGCAGGGGAGTATTCTTGCCCCCACCAGTATTTGGGGGGTCCCCTTTGGAGTCAGGATATACACGGATCCCAAGCCTGATTTTAGAGCACACATTCAAGGACTTCACTCGGGTGTAACTCCTCAGTAGATTTCAAAACCAGATGTGATAATTTTCCACCCATTCTTACATTTGTCTTGTGTGCAAATTCCACACTGGGTCGAAGAATCAGAGAATAAAAGAATGTTTCCAAAACATTCACTTATTAGCCCTTGGCCAATTTCCTTGACCCTAAAAAGACAGCTGTGCCTACTCATGATGGAGATTCAGCAGAGATGGCAGGGAGGGGCCCCAGGAAGGAGGGGGACAGTGACATATGGTCGTTCTGGTTCCTCAGCATCCTGTTGGTGATTCAGGGGAACTCAGTGAGGCTTTGGCTATGTAAGGAAGAGGCTGGTACCTGTACAGCCGACATCCAAGGTGTGATTGAAAGGTATTGTGAATGTTTAAATTAAAAAAATATTAACTACAGTAAAAGAAATATTGCCATTAATCTCCTTCAAAGTACTCCCCTTGGCTCTGAACACACTTATCCCATCATTCTTGCCACTTTCTGAAGCACTTCTGGATGTCCTCTTTCTTGAGTTACTTTAGTTGCACTGTCATGGCTGCCTCGATGTCCTGAATTGATCCAAAAAGTCCTTTTGACTTTGGGGAAGAGCCAGAAGTCACACAGTTCCAGATATGGTAAATGAGGTGGATGAGGACACACCATGATGTTTTCATTTGATAGAAATTGCCGTGCTAGAAGCCATGTGTGCCACGGAACATTGTCACAATGGAAGATGAAACCCCCCATTTCCCAGGCCATTCTCTCAGCTGTGGCTTGTTCCCGACTCACTACACTGAAGCAGTTGAAACTTGTCACACACTGTTGCTAATGCTTGACGCATCACTTCCGGAGGTGAAGATTCCTGGGTTTGCATTGGCTGGTAATCAAGCTACAGCATGCACAGTATCTTCTGATCATACCTTGTAGAGTGAATACAATAACCTAGTTTTCCCTCCACAATACTGTTCAGTGCACAGGAAGTATAGCAGCATATACTGTGTATGTTTACATGTGTTTATGAATGCATACCTAAAGGCATGTATAATGGATATATAGACATAATACACATACATACCTGCAGCTGTAGCCCTGTGGCATCTGATCCTGTCAGATCTCGGAAGCTAAGCAGGGCCGGGCCTGGTTAGTACCTGGATGGGAGACCACCTGGGAACACCACAAGCTGTAGGTTTGGGAGAAGGACCTGGCAACCCCCTCCCAAAAATCAATCTGCCATTGAAAACCCTATGAACAGCAGAGAAGCACTGACAATAGTGTGTCCCCTGTTGTACTGAGGGTCGCTATGAGTTGGATACTGACTTGACGGCACCTAACAACAACAACAACAACAACAACAACAACACCACATACATACATACACCATATAACTGACAATATAGTGTTATTTTAGAACTCATTACAAACAACAACAACAACAACAAAAACAGATTCAAGCCAGGTGATTGGGACTGTCTATTCATTTTACCTTGTTTCATGGTCATGTGAGAACCAATTGCATTTGTGGCTAGGTTGGGCCCTCAGGGGTGGTATACACCTGAGGGCATCCTGCACAGGGAAGGTCACAGCAGGAGCCAAGAGACCACACTGGGGCCAGTAAGCATTGCTGGTAGGAATCATGAGAAGCTGCCTGGACTTAAGCAAACCTGTCGAAATCCATAGACCAGGGACCTGAGGCAATGGCCAAGGTAGCAGGAAGCAGAGAAGTAGCTGTTCACTTAACTTTTTCTGAAAACTTTGCTCCGGGGCTTTTCTCATTGGACACTCATCATGGATGGATCCACGTGTCCTGGGCCAGCTGCACCTGATACTTGGCAAACAGGTCCTAGCCCCTTGGTGGAGTCTTAAGTGTGTACACTGAGCTCTGTGCCTGAAGTTTTATTCTCTGCCCATCTACTTCTGTTAAGGTTTGCAGTATTTGTTACATGTTATTGTTGTTAGGGGGGCTGGGATTTAGCTCAGTTGGTAGAGCACTGCTCTGTAGTCTCTGAGGTCCCGAGTTCGATTCCCAGCACCGCAAATATGGAAGAAGGATGTGGCAATCCACTCCCTTGGTAATCCCAAAACAATCAGCCATTGAAAACCCTATGAGGGTTGCCATGAGTCAGATACGACACAAAGGCACCTAACAACAATGTTGTTATTGTTGTTAGGTGCCTTCGAGTTGGGTCTGACTCATAGTGATCCTATGTACAACACAACGGAACACTATCTGACACTGTGCCATGCCCGGCACTATGTCAGTGCTTCTCTGCTATTGATAGGGTTTTCAATGGCTGATTGTTTCAGGAGTGGATTGCCAGGTCCTTCTCCCTATCCTGTAACACCTGGTATTCCCAGACAGTCTCTCATCCAAGGACTAACCAGCCTGACCCTGCTTAGCTTCTGAGATCAGGCAGGATTGGCTGCTAGTCAATAAATATTAAAAGTCAGGTGTGGTGGTACATGCATGTAATCCTAGCCCTTGGGAGGCTGAGGCAGGAGGATCTTGTGTTCGGCCAGCCTGGGCTACATAGGAAGACCCTGTCTGAAACAAACAAACCAACAAACCAATGAACAAAAACCAAATCCAAACAAACAAAGAAAAAGTGTTTTAAAAAAAATGTACACAATACCATTCAGAAAACATTCTCAGGTCAGTTAGGTAAACTTAATAGTTCTAACGTCCTATAGCCAAACTCTTATTTTGTTTGAATTTACTGCTGCCATGACTTGTCATGAACATTGAGTTACATTGTGCATTTTTTCAATAATATGATTTTCCATCAGTTGCATCTTCAGGATCTGCTGGGGCCTTTGCTGGCGATTCAGTTCCTTGTTGCATCCAATCACTGCCAATCTGAGCTGAGTAATGTAAGTTTCCTGTTGACCCAGGAGGAGCTGGTCTGGGACCGTGTTTGAAGCCACTTTGCTAGTGGCCCAGGAAGATTTTCTGATGTTATGTCCCTTACTCCTTCCCTCCCTGCCTTTGAAGACAGGATTATAAAAAAATTCTACTTTACCCAAGACTTCATTGTGAGGGAATACAATTTGAACTTGCTTAGAAAAACGAAGACTATATTACAGGCTTTGATTCCTTCTCTCATGAAATATGTACTGAATGTCTACTACGTGGGAGGCACAGTTCCTGATGCTGGAGGAGTGTAAGTGAAAGTTATGGAGTTCCCTGCTGTCAGGACTAATGCTCTTCCATGTCACTACCAAGTAGAGTGGACTGTAGTGACGGAAATGGAGTAAAGCCCCAGGGACTTCCATTTGCTGATGTGGCACAACTCAAGATGAGGAGAAACAACTGTAAACATCCATTAATAATTGGAATGTGGAATGTATGCAGCATGAATCTAGGAAAATTAGAAATTGTCAAAAGGGAAATGGAGCACATAAACGTCGACATTCTGGGCATCAGTGAGCTAAAATGGACTGGCATGGGCCATTTTGAGTCAGATAATCATATGGTCTACTATGCCAGGAATGACAAATTAAAGAGAAACGGGGTTGCATTCATCATCAAAAAAGACATCTCAAGGTCTGTCCCGAAGTACAATGCTGGCAGTGATAGAATAACATCAGAAGGGTAGTGGCAAGACTGAAACCAGGGGCTCAAATCCCATCATGTCTTTCTTTGTTGCATTGTGGGGTTTGTTTATTTGCCTTTCCATTTGTCACTAATCTTTCAGACCAGACTTCCTGACATGGTGGGGGACTTGGCTGCAAATAACACCCAAGCCTCCCAGCCATGCCCTTGCCATTAGAGGGCCTTCCACTTCCCTCTGTTCTTCCTGTGAAAATCCTCTAATCCAGGGGTCCCCCAGCCCCAGGGCTGCTGATGGGTAGGACTGTTAGGAAGTGGGGCCATGCAGCAGGAGGTGAGCTAGTGGCAGGTGAGCAAGTGAACATTATCTGTACTTACAGCCTCCTCCCATGGCCCACATTAACACCAAGAAAAACTGTCTTCCATGAAACCAGTCCCTGGTGCCAGAAAGGTTGGGGACTGCTGTTTAATTGGCCAGGCTAGGTCACATGATTAAGTCACATGTATATTTCTGGCCCCTGGCTATAGCCAGCCAGGGTGGTGCCTTCCATCACTGGTTGTCCATTCTTCAGTGGGAGGAGAGCAGGAGGCAGAGCGCTTGGAATAATAGAGAGCTATTTCCCAAGAGGGCTGGGTTTTAGCTCAGTTGGTAGAGCGCTGCTCTGCATGCTGAGGCCCTGGATTCGATCCCCAGCACTGCAAAAATTAGAGAAGGACCTGGCAGCCCACTCCAGAAACAAGCCAGGAACAATCAGCCACAGAAAACCCTATGAATACTGAAATAGTGCCAGGCATGGCACAGTGTGAGGGAGTGTTTCGTTCTGTTGTACATGGGGTGGCAATGCATTGTACCCAACTTGACAGCACCTAACAGCACCAATTCCCCTAGGGAGGGAACAGTGCTGGGCAAATACCACAGTGGCCTGTGATGACGTTCTTTTTTGACACATATGACATGTCTCTTTGTAGTAAGGTTTTTCCAGATATGATTTACATTCCCTGATAGAGTCCCAAGATCCTCGAGGACAGAGGTCATTTCATTCATCTCTGTCCTGTTTAATTCAGGTTGTATATGACCTGGATCATAATAGAGGCTTAATAAATTTTTGCCAAATGAATACATGGCCTTGACTTATTGAAGTTTCTCCACCAGGTTAGAACACATCAAAAATTGTAATAGGAACTAACATAGAATACTTACTGAGCACTTACTTTGTGTTGGGATTGTACTAAGTACTTTACATCAGTTCTGTCATTTAACCTGAGTAACAAATCTATGCTGAAAATATATTTAAAAATTCTTATTTTCATACTTCAGTGGAGAAACTAAAGCTTGGCAAGGTTAAGTAAATTTGTTTAAAGTTATACCAAGTTATACTTTTCTGTGTTAGCACTTCTTCCCCTGCCTCATTTTTAAAAATATATAGCTACATGGAAAGATGTATTTTATGCCATTGTTTATTCCTTACTATTTTAGCATATGGCTTAAAAAGCTTAAAGAAAAATATGTATAACATGACCCCATTTATGAAAGACAAGCACTACAAAATGTAGACATTCTAAACTATAGATTCTAGAGACAAAGGGCTGGAGAACACCATAGCAGACTGGTACAAGGTAGAAAGAGCCAGGTTTGGCGCTAAAGGTCAAAGAGAACTTTGGGCATTCATTAATATCAACTCTTTAGCAGAAAGAATTTATTTAAGTGTGATGATTTCTTTAAAATAGTGCAGGAGAACTTAAAAGCTTTGTCAAAATTTTGTTAATGAACACATCTACCAGGGAGAGAATAGGCCCATATTAGCAAGAATTATTCAAGAGTCAGGTTAACACTTCAAAAGCCAACCCAGTCTTACATTGCTGGGTTGAAGTAGCCAATCAAAAGAGGTGTGAAAAAAGTCAGTATTCCTTTGCCAAACAATATGGATTTGTCATTTGTGAGCATATGTTCCTCTCCTTAGAGATTTTGTAACCCAATGTAACAGATGAGTGTCTTTAGGAAATTTAACTTCATTTCTGGCATTCTCTTTGGCCAGAGTCCTAGCTTGAGTTGTTTGGACACATGCTAGCAAGTTATTATTATTTTTTTACAGAAAAAGTAAATATGTTATTTTAAGAATATTTTCCTTTAATTTTCAGTTTAATTTAGTAGTTATTTACTGGCTTCCCTTCTTGGCTTGGAACTGCAGATTTCTGTATTTCTGCGAATTTTTGTGTAATATTTTTCTTTGCTTCAATTTACATTTCTCTAATCGTACTTCTCATGGGAGAAGAATGTTGCAATCCACCCCCAAAGCAATCCCGATACGATCAGCCATTGAAAACCCTATAAGGGTCACTATGAGTTGGACCAGAATTGAGGGTACCTAACAACAACAATCTTATTTTTCAAGCTAAGTTTTGTTATGATTTTTGTACCAGGTTTGCCAAGTGTGCCTTTACAAATATTGACAAAGGTGATTGCAAATATTTGAATTAAAAAAACCACATTTATTGACTTAGTTTGGTTTTTCCTCCTGTCAACTCAATTGCCCCCCAGTCCTATTGGCTTTTTAAAAACCCTTGATGGTTCAAAACCCATTGGAAATTTTACTGAGAAGTCCTTATCTGCCTGAGCATTTATTTATATTGTTGTTATGTGCCGTTGAGTCAGGTCCGACTCATAGCAACCCTAGGTACAACAGAATGAAACATTCCCTGACACTGTACCATGCCCTGCACTATGTCATTACTTCTCTGCTATTCTTAGGGTTTTCAATAGTTATTTGTTTCAGGAGTGGGCTGCCAGGTCCTTCTCCCGTTTTTGTGGTGCTAGGGATTGAGCCCAGGTTCTCAGAGTGTGCAGAGCAGCACTCTACCGACTGAGCTAAACCCCAGCCCTTATTTACACTCATTAAAATGAATATAGGGGCCGGTATTTAGCCCAGTTGTTAGGGTGCTGCTCTGCAGACTGAGGTCCCAAGTCCAATTCCCAGCACTCCAAAACCGAGAGAAGGAACTGGCAATCCACTCCCGAGGCAATCCCAAAACAATAAGCCACTGAAAACCCTATTAGGGTCGCTATGAGTTGGACACAACTGGACTGCACCGAACAACAACAAAATGAATATAAAAATCTCCTGGCATTTTCCCCAGCAGTTTTCTTAACTGCACTGTACAGCCTCAGACCGCAATGGGGGACTTCAACTAGAAACACTGTGCCTGGACAAGGTCGAACTGGGCCTTACTTTTGTTTGGGAGGGAGCCTGGTGGGTTGGACAGCGCTTTCTTCCCAGCCCAGGCTATGCCACCTCCAACTGTGAATTTTTGCAAGTGTTTCACGTTTCTGTTTGCAGCGCTATCCTTCATTTCATGTTGGCTCCACCGTGGGGAAATTGAAGCAGGCAGACACTGCAGGATTCTAATAAGTTTCTCAGTTTGGCAAGCAGTGTGATTTTCTTGCTGTGGAGTGAGATAGGAAAACGCAACGCCACGCAAGGGACATATTTCCACCAACAAGATCTGTAAAACTATGCAATCCAACTTCCACCCCAGAGGCCTTCATTTTGCCCACTTGAGAAACTCATCTCCTGCTCCTTCATTTTTGAGAAGACAAATCTATCTTTCTTGCTAAGTCCCTCTTCATCTCTAAGAAGGCCACTGGGTTTCAGATAGACATAATATTTGGAAACATGATGAAGAGACGGTGTGCCCTCTGTGGAAAGATGGGGCTCCCAGCACACAAACCAGAATCTAAGGAACTGATAATAAATATTCCTCACAGAAACACTCAGACCCCCTTTTCCTGCTTAGGATTTACATGGCTGATGGGTTTTAGGCAGAAGGATGGCAAAACAGGCAAAGAATACATTCATAAGGATACCTATTCTTGGCAAGCTTTCCTCCCAGAGAACAAGCTCATTACCTTAAAAAAGGGGAAGAGTCAATGATCACTGAATTAAAATTCAAAGAAACACGATTGCATTGAGGGAATGAAAAGGGATGCAAAAATATATTAACGGAACCAGGTGTTTTGTGGATTCTGGTAGTTCACCAGAACTATGAAAAAATACATAGACAAGAATGTTAACATTTGAAGAACAATGGACTTTCTCACACTAAATTCAGCCGGTACTTACAGGAAAGTTATAGTGATTTATTTTAAGAGACAGAATTGGCTAAGAGTATCTGCTAAGTGTCATTTTCTTTGCGAAGTTTTCTCTGCTTCCCCATGGTTATGTTACCTTCAGGGAACTTTTGATATTTCGCATTTGCTTCCTTAAGACCTGTCATATATTAATTATAATTTTTCTGGATGATTATTTATGCACTTGCTGCTTGAACTGGAAAGTATGAAACTCTACTTCTGAGACTAGACCCTAGCCTCTTCCACCAAGCATGATACCTGGCAGAGTTGAATGCTCCACATATTTGATGAGAAAATAAATTATGAATAAATGAACGCATGGTGTGTTGCCAAGGGCTGGATTCGGGGCTCAAGACTCTGTTACCACCCTTCGAACTCCTTTCTCATTGGCCTGTTTTCTTTATCTGTGAAATGAGGAGAGTTGATTGTCAGTAGCTTTCAGAATTTTAAACAGGTCAACCACTTCTTTAAATATGTTAAACAGGTAAAAGAACTACTTTCATTGAATTGGGAACTGATTTGGAATAAACTGGTTCAGCCTGGCAGGACCTTAATGGCTTTAGGCAGAACAATTTGAGAATCTTGGATTTCTAAGGAACTGAAGAGCTGATCAGTAGTTCTAAATTTGTGTATAGATGGTTGATAGAAAAACACTACTGTTGTCCCCTGACACGGTGGTGTCCATCTGTAATCCCAGCACTTGGGAGGCTGAGGCAGGAGGATAGAAAGCTCCTGGCCAGCCTGGGCTACATAGCGAGACCCAGTCTCAAAAACAGACAAATCAACACCCAACCAGACAATATCCCCCCAAAACCCCTCCAAATAACAATTAAAAAAAACAATAACAACAACAACAACAACCCTGCTTTTGGAATAATATTACTGAATAATACAGTGTTATTGTGATATTCCCATTCAGTGCTAAAGTGAATTCCATGTGAGGTCAAAGGGCGAGGTTGTATCATATAACTCTACAAACTGCCCCTCCTCTTTAGATAGAGAGAGGAGGTGGTCACATGATTCAATGGCCCATAGGAAGAGAAGTAGAAAGCTAAAAATGGTTTCATTCAAAGATGTCAAAACCCAGCAGGGTAACTCAGGCTTCTGAGTTTCCTCTTGCCTGGTAGACCTGGGCTTCAAAAGCAGATAACTACCCCTTCCTCCAGACTGGCCTACAGGGAAGAGTCTCAGTGATAAAGGACTTAGTGTTCTTCAGATGTTTTTCCATTGGGTGATGATCTGTTGGATGCTTAAAGATGAATTCAGTGGAGCCTACTAGCAACAGAGTCACTGTGATTCTTTTTGCCATTTGAAGGTGTTGTTTTATTATTTTTGTCTTATTGGTTCTATGTAGATCTGACCCCTGCTGACCTCATCAATCTTATCTCACCCTACTCATCCCTCTTCTTGTTGTTAGGTCTGCTCCAGACTCACTGGCCTCATTGTTCCTTAAACTGTCTAAACTAGATTGGCCCCAGGGCCTTTGCACTTGCTATTCCGGCTGCCTGAATGCTATTTACTTGTGCATTGCTTGCTCCTTCCTTTTTCTAAATTTCCATTCACCATGTGGCCTTTCCAAGCTTCCCTTCAAACTCTGTTTCTTCATCCCCTTAATGCCTCTAGCTCCTTTCCCTAATTTATTTTCTTCATAGTACTAATCACTAACAAATAATTATTATTTACTCTATATGTATTCTTTATTTCTCTGATGAACATGTTGGCTTCTCAAGGGCAGGGCATTTGTCTTATTCCCCACAGCCTTCTCCAAATCTAGAATAGCACCTTGCACATACTTTGCAAGCACTCTGCCACTGGGCTGCACCCACAGTCTATTTTCATTTTGAGACAGGGTCTCTCTAAGTTATACAGGCTGCCTCTGGCCTTGAACCTGAGATCCTCCTGCCTCAGCCTCCCAAGTCGCTGGAATCACAGGCGTGTGCCAACGTGCCTGGTCCCCTGCAACATTTATGTCTGTTCATTGCTACGTCTGTGACTACTTCTCAACCTCCTCTTCCTTGCCACCCACCCATGTTTCTTGAGGACCAGCTGCTGGGTCACACCTGTTACCTCCCTTGCCTGCTCCCACGCACTTGATTGTCATCAGCAGTTGCTAGGTCCCTAGACCCCACAGTCCTTCATCTCCACATTCAGTCACTTAGATCACTTAGGTGTTGACTCAATCAAATCTTCTGACCTTCAGCTGAGTGTCCACTGTGCCCTGGTGGACCTCTCTACCAGGTTGACTTATAATCTCACCTTTCATTTCTGTCACCCAGTGTCAGGGTTGTGGCCGGCAGCTGGCCACGTTGGTTCCAGCGACATACCTCATTTGACGGGGCACACTGTCTTCTCCCGGGTCTTACCAGTTGAGTTTGAATATGCATTTCCTGTTCTGTCAAAGTGTCCATCCATTCAGGACGTTTCGCCTCTGCCACTTGGCCTGTGTGAGTGATGAGCCTGCCCCTGCAGACCTTGGATCTTGGTTGGTCTCCTCCTGCCCATGTTCCACCTCCCCATCACCACATCTCAGCAGGCTCCAAGCCCAACCACACCCTCCCAAACTCGTGCCCCTCTTTCCAGCTCCTTCCCTTGCCTCATTTCCTGGGTGTCTGCAGTGGTCTCCCAGCTGGGTTTTGTCCACCTGAATGCTGCCTGTGATGAAGCAACTCCCTATGACTTCACATTTTTACCAAATTAAGTCTCCGCTCTTCTGCCTGGCTCCCTCCCCTGTCCCCAGCCTCTGCTGGTCTCCTTCCTAAGCCTGAGCAGATCCTCCGGGTTCTCTGAGCCTCTGTAGCCCTGCGCCCTCACCCTGGCCCTTCCCTGAGTGTCCACCCGCTGCTCATGCACCCACAGAGACAGGGGAGACAGAAGACAGGAGTGCAGGGGCCTTGGAGGCAGTGGAATAGGGTGGCAAGGACTGTCATAAACTGCAAAGTCTAGGTCTGGTTTACGGGGACGGCCACCGTTCCCTGTTAGCTAACTATTGCCAGGTTAGAATGCACACCCCAAGGCCTTGGATCTTCTGGTTTTGCAAGAATAACCAAAATTCTAGATATTCATACGCAAGATTCCAATGTTTCTACATTGGCAACAAATTTAGAGGAAACATTTGAAAATATCATGGGAATGAACTGAACACAATGAACCTATGCCTTGAGTCCAGCCTGCCAGGGAGCTTCTGTCGGCAGTTCAGAACCCCGGCACGTGGGACACTCCTCTGCTTCTCCCTTACAGTGGTCCTCCTTTCTTTCTTTGACAATTGGCACCTTGCTCTTTCACAGTTACCTCTTTGTATGTTGGCAGAGGCTCTGCTGTGACCTTACCCTGAGCCTCCTAGAAAGCAGAGACCAGATCTGCGTGACCATGCGCCATAGGCTTTCTGAGCTTGGAGCAGGGCTTTGCACGCATTAGGTATACCTCTGTAGACACATATTCAAATGGACTACGGGGTAGCAAGCTGGCAGTAGACACCTACAAACTAAGACCCAGTGATGGGGCCTTGTGGATATGCTAGAACAAAGTAGGTGGGAACTACTACTTTGATTTTCCTTCTTAATCTTTCCTCTAATGTTTTAATGACCCATACCTTTTGCTTGGGAAAAGGACCTGGCAGCCCACTTCTGAAACAATTGGCCATTGAAAACCATATGAATAGCAGAGAAGCACTGTTAAATATAATGCCAGAGAATGAGTCCCCCAGGCTGGAAGGCATTCAAGGAACGACTGGGGAAGAATTGTCTCTTGAAAGTAGAGTTGAGCTTAATGACAGGAATGGAGTAAAGCCCCTGGGACCTCCTTTTACTGATGTGGCATGACTGAAAAGGAGAAGAAACACAGTGGCTGCAACAAAGGACTCAAACATAAAAAGATGGTGTGTATGGGGAGTATTTCATTCTGTTGTACATAGAGTCTCTGTGAGTCAGATCTCACTTGACAGCATCTAACAACAACAACAACAACAACAACAACAACAACAACAAGCTTTTTGCTTAGTATTCTAAATCCTAAAGGCAGGCCTCGGGAAGGCCTTTCCCATCTTCTGTTCATATGAACTGGCTTGCAGAAAAGTGTTATGTTTGACTGAAAAAAAAAAATGCAGATGCTGCTGCAGAAGGTGGTGGCCCCAGGTCTGCATCTTTGGCTCTTTGGGAGAGAAGGATCCTGCCCAGCATGGGAATTTCCTGCCCTTTCTCTCACTGTGGCTCCTTTGTGACCCACAAAAGCCCTTCTCACCCTTGACTTCCCCCTAAGATGGAGATTGCATACATAAAATTCACCTCTATTTCCTGTGGGGCCAGCCTCGAATACATCAGTTTCCTTCCACTAATTTCTGTCCCCCAGGTTTTTGGTAGAGCAACGACCAGTAGGAACCTTAGATTCGAGGAACCATATGAGGTGATGAAAACTGGTGTACACTTCCCCATTCCTGCTCCCAACCACCTGTGTTCTGTACTTGATTTTGATACGTCCTTAGCGCTGGGAATGTCCCCCTCATCCTAGGTAGGGATTCTATTCTGTAGGGTGATAATTCATACTCATTTTCCTCAGGTCTATATACTTTTTTTCCCATTCACTTGGCTTCTGGATTCCTAATAAAGAAATATAGACTTGAAATTTCCATTTTTCAGCTTTATTCACTATTGTGAGGAGAGATTGCTCTGCCTTTCATAGTATGTATTTTTTGGTGGGAAAGAAAAGAGTTTAAGTACAATGTTTTACATACAAGCCTTTTTAAATTAAATTAAATTAAATTTTATTTTATTTTATTTTATTTTATATATTTTTGGTGGTCCTGGAGGGCTGAACGCAGGGCCTTGTGCATACTTTGCAAGTGCTGTACCGCTGAGCTGCACCCCAGCCCCCTTTCTACCTTTTAAAAAGTCTTGAGACAACATCTCTGCTAAGTTACACAGGCTGCCTCTGGCCTCCAACTTTCGATTCTCCTGCCTCAGCCTCCAGAGTCACTGGGATTATAGGCCTGTGCCACCACACTGGTCCACATACCAGTCCATATATATATATATATATATATATATATATATATTTTACTGTGGGCTTAGGTTTGGGATTTCTTTTCTTGTTTGCTTTGGAGATTTAATGCATTTTAAAAAACTGTAACTCAGCTAGATGTATTTTGAGGTAACTGGATAAGATATATTTTCTGCTTCTTTTCCTCTGTTTTCATAAAAAGAAAAGTGAAAATATAAGGTCAAATTTAAGTGCTTTGTATTAACATTAAAATTCAATAAAATCTCATGTCTCATAAAGTACAAGAAAATACAAGAAGATTTCTGATTTCTATGGCAAAGGGAAAAAGAGCTACGATGAAGAACGCTGTTCCTGCAGGAGAGGTGGCTGAATGTGGCTGCAGAGTCCCTTTCCACTGCCTGTCAGGCCTGCCAGGCCACCAAGGTGTGTGCCTGGACTGCGAGGTTCCATGCAGCGAGCCCCAGGCCCAGGGTGACAGCTGAGAGAAACCTGAAAATAATGAAAGTAATTGGTAACACTAGGGAAACATAGCAAGATTTGTTGAAAGTAGAAAAATAACTTCACATATAACAGCCCCAGAAACAATCTGCATGGGGCCCAGATCACACTATGTGAAATAACTCAGGTATTTCTGATTAATTTGGCCTCAGGTTGCATTCGCTTGGAAATCTTGGATTTCTCTCTCTCTCTCTCTCTCTCTCTCTCTCTCTCTCTGTCTCTCTCCCTCTCTCCTTCCCTCCCTCCCTCTTTCTCTCATGTGCTAATGCACACTGTGAGTTCTTATTAGGAATTTGGTTACTTTGGTTGGCAAGCAGAAAGCTAAAGCCTGTTATTAATATAGAAAAGATGTCTTTGTCTTAATTGGGCAGGCATGGTATAAATTCCATTTTGTGACTATAGAGGCTTTTGCATAAACTTCAAGTACAATGGATCTTTTGGTTAAGGTCAAATTGTGTTCATCTTTTGGGGTGCTTTACAAAGTTTGAATTTTTAAGGCCTAGTTCTTTTTTATTTTTCCAGAGCTGCCTTCTTCTGGACTAGGCTATGTTGGTTAAAGAGGATTAGATGTAGAGTTCTAGAGAGATTTGTTCCAAACATCATGTTTTGTCTTGTCTTTTCTTTTCTCTTTTCTTTCTTTTCCCTTCCTTCCTTCCTTCCTTCCTTCCTTCCTTCCTTCCTTTTTCTTTTTCTTCTTCTTCCTCCTCCTTCTCCTTCCCTCCTCCCCCTCCTCCTCCCCCACCTCCTTCTTCTTCTTCTTCTTCTTGTTTTTTTGCAGTACTAGGGGCTGAACCCAGGACCTCACACATATTTTGCAAATGTCTTATCATTGAGAGGCACCCCAGCCCCTTCTTTTAATTTTTTATGGTGAAACAGGGTCTCACTAAGTTGTGCAGGCTGCCTCTGGTCTTGAACTTGTGATCATCCTGCCTCTGCCTTCCAAGTTGCTGGGCTTATAGGTGCCCATCTGTTCTTTTCATTTTGTATAAGCAATGATACTTTAGTTGCTGGCAATAGACACCAATACTAGTTACCCTAAGCAATAACTAACTAACTAACTAAATAAATAAATAAAGGAGTTGATTGAAAGAATGCAGAGCGCTCTATAGAATTTAAGGTAAGGCAGAGTGCCCAGTCATCAGAGAGAAACCTAAGGTCTCTGAGCATAGGTGGTGAGAACCACCTTGCTTTGTAGTATCACCAAGAGGGTAAATGAGCTCCAATAGTCCTCTTTGGTTGATTTATACCACTAGAGGTAGACAGCTGGGTGACAGTGAAGATCAAAGGCAAATAGAAATCTGCACTGCTTTGTAAACCCAAGCTCAGGGCGGCACACTGCCAGTTCTATTCACAGTCACTGGCCAGGTCACATGGCCTAGCCCAGTGCTTGTGGGGCTGGGAAGTATTTCTTGCAAGCATGTGTCTCCTATGGGGTAATGGTGTAATTTTTCAGTTGTCTTGCACATTGGAGATGCTTGTGAAAAGTCCACAGTCAGAGATACACCACACCTGGTCCACAACCAAGTGTAAGGGTCTGTCAGAATTCACACCAGATGGGGCCCTGATCCAGATTCTCAGAGTACAGAAATAGAGTGAATCTGGCATAGGGCAGAAGACCAGCTGGGGGGCAGGGTACCCTTCCTGGGGGCTGGCTGGGGAGGTTGAGGTTATACACTGTCACAGGTACCTCCTGGACTTAGGGAGCTGCAGGGCAACCATGACACAGGAGTTAGAGACAGATTGGTAGTGAAGCCAGGCCACAGCTGGACTGGGGATGCATGTGGTTGACCACTTCTGGGAAGGGCGAGGCCTGAGCAAGCAGGTTTTCATGCTTTGCTTCAATTACCCTCAGAGATCACTTTATTCTGCTGCTTTGCATTTTCAGTGGCTTTGTTAGATGTTATCACTCCAGCTTTTTAGTAGAATTTCCAGTAGAAGAACTTCATGAGATACATTTTAAAGAGCCAGTGTAAGTGTTCCCCTGACTCAGATTCAATGGTAAAGATATTACTTAGCTTGTCAACATTTTTCTCCATCCTAATAATCTCTCTGCCTGCAGCTGTACCACTGTGGCATCCAATCCCATCAGATCTCGGAAGCTAAGCAGGGTTGGGCCTGGTTAGTACTTGGATGGGAGACCACCCGGGAACACCAGGTGCTGTAGGGTTAGGAGAAGGTCCTGGCAACCCACTCCCAAAAAGCAATCAGCCATTGAAAACTCTATGAATAGCAGAGAAGCGCTAACAATGGTGTTCCGCCTGTTGTATGTAGAGTCGCTATGAGTCAGACACCGACTCGATGGCAACTGACAACAGTCTCTCCAACTTACTGGTAATCAAACATCCTGAAGCCACTCAGCTAGAATCAAAGAATCTTAGTGTTGGCAAGGACTTCAGTGATCACCCAGCTCCAATAAGAGGTTGATCTTAAAAGTCACAGGGTTCCCCAAGAAAATGTGAGGGTTCCTGAAGAAAATGTGCATCTCTGTGCGTACAAGAGATTTGAGATGATTTAAAAAGTGTGCATCTGTCTTCCTAAGTTCTTATGGCTGAGGAAGGGCGACTGCCTCCCTCTTCCCCCTCAGCCTGCTCATCTGATCTGGAAGCTGTTGTTGGGAGTCAAGTCAGGAAAAATCACTTCATCCTTGGTGAGGACATTGAGCAAAATCACATCATTAAGTGAAAAGTCATAAATGTCATAGCTTGTTATGATTGTTAGGGGGTCTAGTTCTGCTCCTTACTCTGATCTATGTCTACCTAAACTAGATTCTTATTTCATCCAGGTCCAAACCCTTTTGCCAGAGATAACAGAGATGTAGTTATTACTGACTGTCCTCAGTAGCACTTACCCATGAAAGAAGTGCAGAAAATGGTGCTTAGGAACCTGGTGTATTTGTTGTTACAATTTTAGGCATCAATAGAACAGTCTGTACTGTCTTTATGTTCTCCCCTAAACCATAAGCTGTGGGTTGTTGCTGTTGTTAGGTGCCATCGAGTTGGTGTCCGCCTCATAGCAACCCTACATAAACAGGGGAAACACTATTGTCGGTGCTTCTCTGCTATTCATAGGGTTTTCAATGGCTGATTGTGTTTTGGGAGTGGGTTGCTGGGTCCTTCTCCCAAGCCCACAGCACCTGGTGCTCCCAGGTGGTCTCCCATCCAAGTACTAACCAGGCCCAACCCCGCTTAGCTTCCAAGATCTGATAGGATCGGATGCCACAGTGCTATGGCTGCAGGCAAGCTCTGTGTAACTGCTACTAAATCAGCTCTGATTGTAATGTTTGTTTTCTTCTCCTCCTCCTACCTCCTCCCTCTCTTCCTCTTCCTCCTCCTCCTCCTCCTGCTCCTCCCTCTTTTTCTTCCTCCTCCTCCCTCCTCCTTTCCCCCCTCTTCCTCCTCCTTCTTCTTTCCCTCTCTGTCTCTTTCTCTACTTCCCTCCTGTACTTCCTCCCTCCCTCCCTCTCCTCCCTTCCAATTGGTAAGAGCAAAAATGATATTTAACCTTTCTAGTACTATTTTTCTCACCAGCTGTTGAGGCTTTGAAAATAATTGCATTAAAAAAAGATTACAGGTGCAGTGACATGAATCTCAATGCACAAATACACGTGGGCAGGAAATGTCACATATCTTTGTTTCTTTTCAGTTAGCCTAGTAGGCATCCTGTGTCCCCATCCTCCTGGGTGCTGAGTCCCCATTTTACTGGTTGAGGATGGGCCACCTCCATTGTCCTTGAGACTTCTGCCCCTGGGTCATGCAAGGTGGTGCCACATGCTTCGTCCCTATGCTCACTTCCTGCGGGTCCCGTGGCTCTGGCACCAACCTACTTTGGGGGACAGAGGAATGTGTGGCAATGTGGTCAGCCTCAGAGCACCTAC
Source organism: Pedetes capensis (assembly GCA_007922755.1). Lineage (NCBI taxonomy): Eukaryota > Metazoa > Chordata > Mammalia > Rodentia > Pedetidae > Pedetes > Pedetes capensis. The sequence goes on along the minus strand of VMDO01005989.1, from coordinate 80,917 downwards.
AGCTTTTCTGGGAACAGCACAGAGCTTTACATCTGAAGCTGCTCTTCCTGGGTCCATTGCCCAGCAGGGTCCCTACTGCCCTCTTTTTGCCTTTAGGACAATCTAAGGGACTAAAAGCAAAAGCCAAAGCTGCCTTTCCCTGCTTTTTAGCCTGCCACACTCCTGTTCTTGGAGAGGGGAGGAGGAAATGCAAGGGGAGAGGTGCTCACATCAAAGAGAAAACCTCAGAACTGCTGACAAGGTCCCTCCCTGCTTTCCACCAGTGAAAACAACAGGCTTTTGTCTTCCTTGATGCCAGAAAATGTTGCCTCTGGTCCACTCTAGCCACATGTTCCTGAAGACAAAGGACCTGATCACATGTCTAGAGCTGCATCTGGTCCCTGCTGGCCTCTGTCTTGGGGAGGAGGTGGGAGGGAGACAGGGTGAGAGTTGGTTGCCCAATCCGACCTGGAGGCGCTAAAGTGAAGGATTGCCCTGGACGCCTTTAGCTTACTTTATACTTCATAGCAAGTCAGGTTCAAATTCCATCACTCCGGCTCAGTTCCCTTTTGTTCACTTGATTCAGGGATGGATTTTGGATTATTATTTGGGTTCCATGGCAATAAGATAAATAGCATTATCTTTATAACCTCCCCTTTGTATAAATTATTGATTATTAATGTACTTTATTATATCTATATCTATCTATATCTATTTCTCTATCTATATGTATATATCTATGTCTGCAGCTGTACCACTGTGGCATCCGATTCCATCAGATCTTGAAAGCTAAGCAGGGTCAGACTTGATTAATACTTGGATGGGAGACCGCCTGGAAACACCAGATGCTGTAGGCTTGGGGAAGGACCTGGCAGCCCACTCCCAAAACACAGCCAAATCAGCCATTGAAAACCCTACGAATAGAAGAGAAGCACTGACAATTGGGTTTCACTTGTTATGTAGGGTTACTATGAGTCAGAGACCGATTCAACAGCACCTAACAACAACAACATTGGAATATTCTTTGGCTTCCATGGCAATAAGATGAATAGCATTATCTTTATAACCTCCCCTTTGTCTAAATTATTAATGATTATTCATGTACTTATATATGTATATATACATATATGTACATATATACGTATATGGGCTGGGATTTAGCTCAGTGGGTAGAGTGCTGTGCTGCAGTCTCTGAGGCCCTGAGTTCAATTCCCAGCACCGCAAAAATGGGAGAAGGGCCTGGCAATCCACTCCCAAGGCAATCCTGAAGCAGTCAGCCATTGAAAACCCTATGAGGGTCGCTATGAGTCGGATACCGACTTGACAGCACCTAACAACAACAACAACATACATATATATATATATGCACACATATATACACATATATACACACATATATGTATATATACACGTGTGTGTGTATGTAATAACCATCATGTCAGTTAATACCCAAGAAAACAGAAATTCTAATGCTACCTAATACACAATCCATACTCAGCTTCCCCTAATGAGAGACGAGCATATCTTTGTTCCTCTTTGTGCCTTAGTAGAGAAAATCACTTTCTGCCACACTGCAGTTGCCTGTATTCCTCTCTTGACTGCGGCTGATGTCCTTAGGATACATTTTCTTGCAGAAAATGTATTTGTACTGCCTTTTGAGACTTGGTTCTCTAGGCCTTCTTTGCTTTGGTTTTTTCTTCCTTCTTTCTCATCACTCTGGTGCTGTGGGAATGGGACTGCATGGTTTCAGGCAGCGATGGGGATTCTGGGAAGCCTGAGTTGTACTTTCCTTCTATTGGCACAATGATCCTGCTCACCTAAGAGTTCTCATGTTTTTTGTAAAGTAATAACACTGGAGGCTGTGACAATATAATCAATTCTAATCTGAGTATTGGTTATTCCACCAGTGGATTATATGGAGATTTTGCTTCTCTTGTTTTCTTCTGTCTGCCCCTAGGCCATATTACTGAGTAAAGTATTTTCAGGATGGTGGAAATCAAAGGAAAGGAATTAGAGTATGAATTCCCTGATTTTTTCCTTTCTTTTTTCTTTCTTTTTTCTTTCTTTCTTTCTTTTTATTTTTTTTTTAAAGCAGCTCTGGCTAAAGAGTTGGTGGTGACCGAGTCTCAGGTTAAATTTAATTTGTGGTTTATGAATGAATTTTCCTTTCTCAGAATTTCCTTTTTCCCATGAGTGAGAATGATTACTTCTAATAAATAAAATGACTAAGGAATTTAAAGTTTTTGTCCATATAAAATGATGATTATAGAGTGTCAGTCAAGAAATAATATCATAACTACTAGGAATGAATGGAATCTGTCCTGATTCAGATACCTGTCCCATTTGATGTGTTTGTAGCTAGATCTAGTTGGTGAGTTAGGATTAGAATTCATTTCTATGCCATTATTCTACTTTTTCATTTTCATGACTTTCTTCAACATGCATTAAGAACTATATCCAATATAGATGAGAATTATTCAAAATATACATTTACATATTCCTAGATAGTCTTGGGGCTGGGGTTTAGCTCAGTTGATAGAGTGCTGCTCTGTGCTCTCTGAGGCCCTGGGTTTGATCCTCAGCACTGCAAAATTGGGAGAAGGACCTGGCAGACACCCACAAGATAATGCTGAAACAATCAGCCATTGAAACCCCTATGAATAGCAGAGAATCACTGGCATAGTGCCATGCATGGCAGAGTGTTGGGGAGTATTTTGTTCTTCTGTTCATAAGGCTGCTGTGAGTCAGACCCAATTTGAGGGCCTAAAAATAACAATAACAATAATTGTTTTGCGAGTGGGCTGCTAGGTCCTTCTTACTAGTCTGTCTTAGTCTGGAAGCTCAGCTGAAACCTGTCCAGTATGAGTGGCGCTGCTGTTATGTGAAATAGTGGTGGCATAGCTTTCAGCATCATTGCAACACACAAGCCCCTACAGCATGACACCCTGACAGACACATGGGGTCATCAAAGTATAGATGCACCAAAAATATATGTTTTATTATATTAATATGTTTTTACTTTTCAGTGCTCTTGGTAGAACTTGGAAGAAGGCATTAGTTATTTGGAAACATTTCCATTGGGTGTCTTCTTGTCTTGATACAAGCTTGTAGAGAGAGACTGCCTGGTTCATTACTGTGTCTTCAATGTCTGTCAGGAGAGAGCCTGATTCAGAACATATGCTTACTGAGGGTCTATTGAACAGATGGATGAATGAGTCTTCATTTGTAAAATATTAACCAGTTTAATGAATAAATGACACACTGTTAAATTAGTTAAGATAGTTTTAAAATAGTGGCTGTGGCTGGGCACGGTGGCTCACATTTATTAATCCCAGTGACTTGAGAGTTGGAGGCAGGAGGATCACAAGTTCAAGGCCAGAAGCAGCCTGCACACCTTAGGGTAACCCTGTCTCAAGATAAAACAATAAAAAAGGAGGCTAGGGGTTTAGCTTAGTGGTAGAGCACTTGCAAAGTATGTGCTAATCCCTGAGTACTGCAAAAATAAATAAGTAAATTAAATAAAACAAGTAAGTAAGTAAATAAATAAATAAATAAATAAATAGTGGCTTTGGTTTTTGTTATTGTTGTTATTGTTGTTCAAAAATATCTTATTTTTCTTACTTCAGTGAGAATTTATCAACATATTATGATGCTCAAAGTTCCCAGAATTAGTTATAAAATAGAGAGCAGGTATCTAAAACTTAGGCCGCTTGAAAGTTTCCTTTAAATGAAAACTGTGCATTAACCTTCCCAATCTTCCAAACTCCAGGAAAATAGAGTTGATAAGCAAGCTTAAGAGAAAGGGCATTGCTTCCAAACTTTGGGTTTTGAATTACTTTGAGTTGTGACATTGTTTTTTTCTCCCATATCATAAGAAGGAGTAAGAAGTGGAATATCTCATGAGTTACAGAGCATAGAAATTCTCCAGTTTCTCCCTGATTGGATCTTCATAATGGAGGATAATTGTTTTGTCTGTAGCAGTTAGTACATCAGGCTTACACTCTGTGCTCTGATCTTGGTTTAAAGTATATTGCTGAACAATAGTAATTGTTTTTGTTGATGGGTGCCTTTGGGTCAGTATCCGATTTATAGCTTCCCTATGTTACAACAGACAAAACACTATTGTGCTTTGCTATTCATAGGGTTTTCAATGGCTGATTGTTTTTCCGGGAGTGGGTTGCTGGGTCCTTCTCTCAAGCCTAAAGCACATGGTGTTCCCAGGTGATTTCCCATCCAACTACTAACCAGGCCCAACCATGCTTAGCTTCCGAGAATCTAATTGGATTGGATGCCACAATGGTATGGTTGCAGGCTGAACGATAGTAATAGCCGTTGGTAATCCAAGTTATAGTTCCTTCCTACTTGCAGTTTTCATTATTAAAATAGAACCATAGAATTTGTAATGTCCCGAAGTTCAAAGAAACTTAAACTCAAGGTCATTGAGGGCGACTGAGTGCTATTGCCTCTTCTTCCTTCTGTGAAAAGTCATAACACCCTTTCTAATTCATGAGAAAATCTAGATTGTTTCTGCAAAGCCTCTCTGCTAGGGACACCACACAAGATATGTTAATCTGTGGATAATAGTTATAAAAATAAAATATTTCATATGAGTTTTGCTTTGCTTTTTTAATGAGAGTATGGTAGGTCCTTTTTAGAATTCTGTTCTCAACTTAGGAAACAGCTCCTTTCACAGGGGCTGTTGATTTCTGGGGTCTCCCCCATCTTTATCTTAGCTTCCTTGTTCTTTCAGTGATGAAGTACTTTGAGTTATGCGTCTTGGGGCTTGACCTTGCAAATGACAGAAATGAATTTAGCAGTTTGCCCAGCCTCTTAATCTCACGGCTGAGGGCTCACTGTGAACCTAAATGAACATCAAATTTCTCTAACTTCAGTGATGTATGACCCTGTGAATGCTATTGGTCACAGGATCAATGAGGTCCACAGAAAAGCTATGGTGTTTATTTTTTACATTAATCCCAAAAATGTTTTAAAGATGCAATTTCCTTCCTACATCCTCCAGGGCCAAGGAAGCGCTAACAGTGCAATCTTCTATCTTGATAATAGCATTTTCCTTCTAACCTCCCAATTGTACGATCTTCCTTTCTACCTTCTTTCACCAAAGCTTCATGCTTCCTTCCAGCTCCTTCTTTCAGGGGGTTCTGAGGTTCTGAGACAGGAGGACAGCCAGGAATGTCACAGTCACAGCACTTTCTTCAAAACCATCCTGGCTGTCTCTGAAAGCGGAGGCAGTGGACGGGCACTGTGGTTTACTTTCTGTCCCTTCCAAAAGGAGAATTCCTATGAATGTCTGCTGAGCCCCACAAGATCAGAGAGGTTTCTCACTGCCCAGTATCATGGCTGAGCTGGCTGTATCTGAGTTTCATGAGGAAAAGGAGAGCGCAGGCTTTAAATTCTGCTGGGACTCTCCCAACAGCTCCTGCTTCACACAGATAAGCTTTAAGGATGTCAAAGAGGTGATTCTTCCCCCAAGGATGGAGGAGAGGAGCGAGGAAGTCAGAGTGGCAGACTCCCTGGCTCTCTTTTAAGTCTTTTCCCTGTCTCTCTCTCCCTCTCCCTCTCTCTTTTTCTTTCTTTCTTTCTTTCTTTCTTTCTTTCTTTCTTTCTTTCTTTCTGTCTTTCTTTCTTTGTTTCTTTCTTTCCTATCTTCCCCCCTTCCTTCCCCCCTTCCTTCCCCCCTTCCTTCCTTCCCTCTTCTTTCTGCAGTTACTTTCAATAAATAAAATGATTAAGGAATTTAAAGGGTTTAAAGATGAAGAGATAAAAGCAGAAAGTACAATGTGAAATTTATAGGTACTCAATGAATGTACTTACTAAGATGCCTTTTTTTAAACCACTAACAGAGACTGAGATTGCTTAATTTAAGAGCAAAGGAGGGAAGGATTGGAGAGACCCTGAAGCAAACACAGAATTTAAGACAGAGCCTACATCTCTAGGCTAAGGTGAGGGTCCCAGGGCACCGTGGGGCTGAGAGGTCAGCAGCAGGGCCTTGTGGATAATCCCCCTGAGCCCCCGCCCAGGTGATGCCCTGAGACGCCTTCTAGGCTGGCTGCACCCCCTTCCAAATGCGCAGCATCCTAAATACCAAACATGGAAAGTGAGCAAAGAAACTGCAGAGTGTAGCATGCATCAGACCACTTCCGCCCCAGATACTGCTTTACCCTTTTGAAAAACCATAAAGCTTTGTTACCCCTTTTCCTGTTTATCAAAAACAAAATCGCTTGTTAATAAAGGGCAAAGCCCAGGCTGAGCCGGGTGAGACAACCCTGCGAAGCCTCCGCTCTTTTTAAATCTGCGCTCACAGCATAATCCCCAGAGAGAAAAGAGATTTGTATCAGCCCTGGGATTATGGCAGGAGAAATAAGAATGCTGCAGATTGTTCTTGATGCCAAAGACTTTGACTGCAAACAGCTTCCATATTCTCTGTAATATCACGGAGCCATAGTGTGAATTGAACTATCTTTGCTTTGTTTTGTGTTGTTTTAAAAACAGGATGTACCTTGGGTGTTGGAAATTTGGTGGAAGAGGACATATTTGTAAAAAAAGAAATCCTGAATTGTTTAAGAGTTTATAAATAATGCAACAGACCCCTTTAGTAGGTAATCTGCAACTGTAATTTAGAACCTTTTTGGGGAAATCTCTTGAAGCCAGATCTTTTATTAAACATCAGATGCAATGTCCTATTGAGTTAAACACAGTTTCTGAAGATGGAAAAGTGTGAGTGTGGTGAGCGGTGGAGATGGTGATCACAGCTGGTACTTTTCGCGTATGCAACTCAATGCTGTGCTAACTGTGTTGCACATATTAATTTATTGTTTTATCCCCATGACCCTGTGCAGTCCTTACCATCACATCTCCATTTTATACATAGGGGAAGGAGGGACAGAGAGGCGAGGTGTGTGGCAGGGGTGGGGTGGGGACTGCAAGTCTTCACCACCAAGTGTGTACATCAGGTTCCGCATTGTCTGTTGCTCCTGCTTTGCGCAGCGAGGCATTCCCCTTTGCTTTTTGTAATCCAACCACATCGGCCCTAGTATCGCATAGCTTTTCCCGCAAAACCATCCACCCCCAAGTGTAGCACTTAAAATAGTGACTAGTATTGCTCAGTAGGTCATCAGTCAGCTTGGTGGTTTTTGCTGGTCTGAGCCGGGCTTGGCTGCTGCTTCCCTGCTTAGCTCTGCCTCTGTGTTCAGGTCAGCAATAAGCTGGCTGGTCTGTGATGGCCTGGCTGCGATGACTCAGCTCTACTCCATGTGGCCTCTTGCCCAGCAGCAGATTAGCGCAGATTTGTTTTCATAGTAGATTCAGAGGTCCAAGAGAACAAGCAATGGTGTTCAAGGTGTCTCGGGGCCTGTGCTAGGAAGTGGCACTTTTACCAGGAGCAAGGAATGTGGCCAAACCCAGGGTCAGAGTGGGTAAGAACTACCAAGTTTTGTGGACAATACAACTTTTTCTCTGACTGGTGTTACTGACTGAGAATTAACAATGCACCTGTCCCTGTTAACTTATTCCATAGATATTTGCTGAGAACCAAGTATACCCCAGAATGTATAAAATATAAACATAGATCTAGATGCATACAAGTAAAATTTAGGAAAAAGTTTGTTGAGAAAAGCTGAGCAAATCAATGTACTTGCTAGAATATTGTTAACTGTTAATGTGCACCATCCTGTTTATAGGACAAATTCACCGATTATTATTTCTTGGCATTTGTATCAGACTTTTGCTCATGTGCATGCTATCATGCTATATCTCAACCTTATCTTCTGCCAGCTGTTTGCTTTTATGTTTAGTCTAACAGTAGTTACAGTGTCATGAATATTTCCTTATGAGTTACTGTCCTATAAATAGGACACCATGTGTTAATGGTTTTTTTAATTTAAACACACAAAACCCTTGCTGAGATTTCTAAAATACACTTTTTTTTCATATAAGCTATTGAAGTGGACATTGAATCACAGTATCAAAATGAAAAATTAAATCTGCTGAAATATGAAGAAGAATATTGGAACATAGGGAAAGAGAAAAATATGGTTCAATGTAAATGATTCCATCTGCTGCAGTAAAAAAAAAAAATATATATATATATTTCTCCATTCCATAAGCATTTCTGTATTTCTAAAGTCATGACCCTTTCTTTTTGAATAGGCTTAAGACTCATGTGAAAGCCAGCCACAGAATTACAAGAAATTTCAAAATTTATTGAGGGGCTGCAGATCATTTATTGGCTGGAGAGGGGAAGCCATAAACTTCAGTGTCCAGTGGCTCTCTAGTCCTTCAGCTGGCCCTCCTAGAATTTTGGAGGCTTAAAGTGGCTGGGAGGAAGGGGTTCTGCCAGGCCCTGGGTTTGATCCCCAGTACCACAAAAAACAAACAAACAAACAAAAAAAATCTGGCTGGGAGAAGGACCTATTAGTCAGATACCTTCAAGGCAGCAAAGTAAATTGCAAGGAGGGCTCCAGCTCTCCTCCCTTCCCTCTGTCCAAGCCCTTGGTCAGGTTACTTTCAGTTCTCTCCCTGGGTGGTAGGATGACCTGCTGTGCCCTTGACACTGGGATCAGCTATGGAAGTTGCTTTGGCCAATGAGATATTAGCAACCAATGTATCAGTGGACTTTCACATTGGGACTTAATTCTCTCTTGAACTTCTGCCATCACCACGGAAACAAGCCCAAGCTAGTTTTCTGGTCTGAGGGGAAGTAGGCAGGATATAGACAATGGTGATGAGCTGATTCAGTTGGGTCCAGTCCAGATCAGTCAACCACCAGGCAAATCCAGAAATGTGAGAGATGCTAACCATGAATGGTGGATCTGCCCAGCTCACTCCCAGTTCGTGGCAGATGCACGAGCAATTAAGCGGCTGTGTCGAACACCTCTGAGGATTGGTAGTTGTTATGCAGGCCTGGCTGATTTGTACAGGATATGTTTACCTTCTGGCCCACCGTTTGCCTGCTTAATGGACCCTAGAAATGCAGAGTCGTGTTTGATGAAATTCTCAGGAACCTCAGCCTTGAGCACTAATATCCTATGAGTAGTGTTCTCACAGGGGTTGAGGTTTAGCTCAGTTGGTAGAGCGCTGTGCTGCAGTCTCTGAGGACCAGGGTTGGTTCCCTAGCACCACAAAAGTGGGAGAAGGATGTGGCAATCCACTCCTGAAGCAATCCCCAAACAATCAGCCATTGAACACCCTATGAGGGTCGCTATGGGTCAGATCCAACTCTATGGCACCTAACAACAGCAGTGTTCTCACAGAGTTCAAGGAAAACAATATAATTTGAAAGATGGGGGCTGAAATCCAGAAAGTCTAATTCCAGCTCTGACTTTGTAGTAGTCGTGTTATGTTGGAGAGCTTCCCTGTTTCTGAAATTGGATATAATGACTTTTGCTTCATTATGACTAATTAGGTAAGATATTTGTTCACAGCAAACTATATGTTTTGAGGGCTGAATTATATTCCCCAAACAGAGACACTGAGGTCCTAGTCCCCTGCACCTGTGAATGTGGACTTATTAAGAAATATTGCAGAGACAACTGAGTTAACATTAGATGGGAGAAAGAAGGAGGGAGGGAACTAGCAGAGGAAGCGAAGATTTGCAGAAGGTGGAATGGGGAGGAGAATCAATGTAGAGGGATAAAAGAAGAGGATAATCTCAATATAAACAATGCATATTCATGAGTACATGGGAAAAATAGAGGAACAGAACCCAAATATGCATTTGAGTTTTACTAGTATTAGTCAAAAGATTCCATAAATCTTGTAAGTTGATAAAAATTAACCCAAAGTGATGTAATAGTTGCATAATGGAAAAAGCCAATGCTGTATTACTCTGTACCCTACCAACATTTACCAATAAAGGGAAAAAAATTAGATGGGACCTCACCTGGTGACTAGTGTCCTTATGAGTAGAGAGGAATTTGGATGCACACAGGAAAGAAGTCCACACGAGATTTGTGTGATGCAGCTGCAAGTCAAGGGCTGCTAAGGGTTTGTTGCAATCACCAGAAGCTTGGAACAGGCAAGAACAGATTGTCCCCCCCAACCTTCGGAACAAGCATGGCTCTGCCAGCAACTTGGTTTTCTCAGCCTCTAGAACTGTGAGAGGGCAGATTGCCATGGTTTAAAACCACTCAGTATGTGATTGCACCCTAGAGAGCTGGTGCAGTATCGACGTGAGGCCTCATGCTAAATTACAAATTTCACAAGCAGGAGCAAACTTGTTTTTGGTCTATGGGAGTCACCTTTGAAGATGTCAGACATAGGGAGGTTCTGAGTTTCTGCAGGTGAAAGAATTACGCTTGTGGAGTTTTGAGTATTAATGTGAATGTAAATTCCATTGCATCCCCAGAAAAGCAAAGGTCAGGAGATTTCTAGTTGCTTAGGGGGACAATCATATGCAACAATATTTCTTCATTACTAGTATTTGTCAGGCCTGCAGCCATACCACTGTGGCATCTGATCCTGTCAGATCTTGGAAGCTAAGCAGGGTTGGGCCTGGTTAGTACTTGGATGAAAGACCACCAGGGAACACCAGGTGCTGTAGGCTTGGGAGAAGGACCCGGCAACCCACTCCTGAAAATCAGTCAGCCATTGAAAATCCAAAGAATATCAGAGAAGCACTGACAATAGTGTTTTGCCTGTTGTACATAGGGTTGCTTTAAGTTGGACACTAACTCGATGGCACCTAACAACAGCAACAACAATATTTGTCCAGGGCTGAGCACTGATCTCAGTGTTTGTATGCACTCAGCCCTTTATATCTTCCAGTATCACTGTGAGACACTCCATCACTCAGGCTCTAGCCAAGTCTGGCCAAAGAAATCCTACCTTGAATATTTAAAACGGAGGGGATTTGATGTCAGAAATGATTTACACTGGTGGTAGAACCACACAGATTCCCACATGGGATGTTGAAACACTGAGAACAGTAGCATCAGGAAGCTGCTGCCACTCTTAGGGTGGGAGGACAAGGGAGGAAGCAGTGTGGCAGAAGGCCAGAGACAGAGGTCACCTAATGAAGGTTAGGACCACAGCCCACCTGTTCCCAGAGAGCTGGGACCATGATGGTATAAGAATTCCATATTCATTATAACAAATTCCACAAATTCCACCCCCCAAATATTTTAAGATGTCTCTGAAAGTCTGCATTTCCTCTGAAACTCTCCTTTTGTGAGTCTTCCAAATTTCCCTCTCTTTCATGGTTCTCTTTAATCACCTGCTGTAAAGTACATACAAGCTGGCCATGCTATTCTCAATAAATAACAGTACACTAAGATCATTCTTTCTTCCCAACTTGGAACCACGAACCTGAGATGACAGTGGTAAAGGTGGAGTGTAGTCATATACACAATTTATTTTCTATTAGAGGGGCAGAGAATAAAGTAAGGAATAGTTAATTAGCTGGAGTAGGAAAATACATTGCCATCTTCTTTTTAAAAATGATTTGTTAGCTAAATTTAATTAAGAAATTCAACAAGTCTGCTAGAAGCTGATAATTACTTGAATAATAGCCAATTCAAATCCTTTCTAAAAGTATAAGTTGCAAAAGAGGAAAACCCAGTTAGAGGTAGATCAATGTCTTTTCTGATGAGCATGGCCTGTGGGAGGGAGAATTCACATGTAGATTGTTTGTCGAGGGTGCACAATTATCATAATTTAACCAAAACAAATGCCAATCTGGATGATTCAGACAAGCCTGGACTTTCACTTCAATAACCTCATTTTCCCATTGACCTGGATTTTCCAGGTGGCTGCTTCAATATCTTCTTCATTTTGCATGTGCAGATAAACACAGGGTGCAATGGATTACCCCTATAGGTAAGCTAAAGCAGAGCTCTATAGTAAATGCCATGAGATAAGATCTGGGCTTTCCTGAGGCACTGGATATTATCTAATCTATTTTTTCAGTATTGCCTGCAGCCATAAGACTATGGTGTCTGATCCCATCAGATCTCAGGAAGCTAAGCAGTATTGGGCCTGGTTAGTACTTGGATAGGAGACTGCCTGGGAACACCAGGTGCTATAGGCTTATTTTCTACTAGAGGGGTAGAGAAGGGAGAAGGGCCCAGCAACCCACTCCCTCAAAACAATCAGCCATTGAAAACCCAATGAATAGTGGAGAAGCACTGACAATAGTGTTCACCTGTTGTACATAGGGTCGCTATGAGTCAGACACCAACTCAACGGCACCTAACAACAACATCTTTTCAGTATCAGTAGTGGAATATGAAAGGACTACCTGTGTTAGGTTTCAGGCAGAGGAAAAGATGCTGGGTATAGTGGTCTGCATAGTTTGAATGGGGAACATCATTGTTAGTTTAATTATTCAAGCATACATTGGACTGTCTTTGGCCAGGGCCTTTGTAAAGAAAGATCTTAAATTAAGGATCCAGTGGGACTAATTGATTGAGGTTCCTTTCAACATTGTGTCTAATATGTTGTTGTTAGGTGAAGGTCAAGTTGGGTCTGACTCATAGAGACCCTATATACAACAGATGAAGCACTCCTTAACTCTGTGCCATGGCTGGCACTATGTCAGTGCTTCTCTGCTGTTCACAGCGTTTTCAATGGCTGATTATTTCAGGATTGTTTTGGGAGTGGGCTACCAGGTCCCTCTCCCCCCCCCTTTTTTTTTTTTTTTTTTTTTTGGTGCTGGAGATCGAACCCAGGGCCTCAGAGTGTGCAGGGCAACACTCTACTAACTGAGCTAAATCCCAGCCCATGTCTAATATGAATATATGAAATTTCAAACTTTGTTTTTCCAAGCATGATTGAATCTTGTAGGACTAACACAGTCTCTTGGTGGCCTCATATTCTTCATTTTTAAAAAGAAGATGGCAATGTGTTTTCCTACTCCAGCTAATTAACTATTCCTTACTTTATTCTCTACCCCTCTAATAGAAAATAAATTGTGTATATGACAACACTTCCACCTTTACCACTGTCATCACAGGTTCATGGTTCCAACTTGTGAAGTGAAGTATCGCTAAAGTAGTCCTGAAGGAAACAGAAATGTATGTCCATTTGGTTCCAATCCATTTTGGTTCCTCACATGTGTATTTGGATGACAATTCTGATTAAGGAGCTGTTCCTCTGATATAAATTGTGAGATTCACCTGGGAGTATAACTTTGAGCTAAGAAGACAAATGGATTTTACTGGGGCCAACGTTTCTAAGCCCAGAACACCTACAGAGGTTCATGAATACAATAATGCATGACACTGGATTACATCCAACATTTTGACAATGTTAAAGTAAGTTTAAAAATAAAAATAAATCTAAAAATTGAAATACCCAATTGAAAGTTATATAGGTCTTGTTGTTGTTTAGTGCTGTCGAGTTGGTATCCAACTCATAGTGACCCTCTGTACAACAGGGGAAACACTATTGTCAGTGCTTCTCTGCTGTTCATAGGGTTTTCAATGGCAGGTTGATTTTTGGGAGGGGGTTGCCAGGTCCTTCTCCCAGCCTACAGCTTCTGGTGTTCCGAGGCGGTCTCCCATCCAGGTACTAACCAGGCCCGACCCTGTTTAGCTTCTGAGATCTGACGGGATCGGATGCCACAGGGCTACAGCTGCAGGCATATAGGTCTATACTTAATAAATATAGAGAAATCCCAAATTAAATGTGAGGCTGGTATTTAGCTCAGTTGGTAGAGCACTGCTCTATAGTCTCTGAGGTCCCAGGTTTGATTCCCAGCACTGAAAAAATGAGAGAAGGACTTGGCAATCCACTCCAGAGATAATCCCAAAACAATCAGCCATTGAAAACCCTATGAGGGTCACTATGAGTGGGACAGGACTAGACGGCACCTAACAACAGCAGCAACAAGTTAAATGTAACCCCAGTGGACAAAAAAGTTTAAAATATGAAGTTGTGAGAGAAGAGAGAGAAAAATGTGTCTTTATTGCTCAGAGGAGTTGGAATTACTGGCCTTGTCCCCCCTTGTTTTTCTCAGAGGAGATAACAGGGGGTAAACAGGCTCATCAAGGTCACAGGGACTTACGGTGATAGTGCTGGTATTAGACATGGGATCTAGAGATTTCTAGTGAACAAAGGCCAGAACTCACACATTAACAGCTTTATAAAAGAGAAATAACACATCTGAAGAGTTCTCACTTTCTCACTGACTTTTGAATTTACCCAGGCCATCATCATGCATGAAAATATTTTTTCATAGACATTTTCAAAATTATTTCTTCTGCTACTTATCAAGACTTACCCTTGATGGAAAGTTACAAAATACCGACACACTTTTTACTTAGAAACTGTGTATGTATATTCCTTTGTTTATATTATCTTTTATAGATAAAGCTTTCAGTGAATGAGGGTGTTAGAAGCCACACAAATAATATAAAACCAATTATGTGTTGTTGTGAAGCTGTAAAGACTAAAATGAGCACCCAGAATATAAACTCTAAAGCTCTAAATTAAAGAAGTGGATAATTGAGGTAAAGTATCTACATGAAGGGGTAAAAATCCTATAATTAACAGATCATTTACATGCATGTTCTTAAACATTATCAAGGGACTATGTTTCATCTAATCTAAAACACTGTGCTAGTTATAAGACACATACAGGAAAAGATAAGCTTTGCTAGGTATTTAAAATTGAGGTAATTTAACACAAGGAACTGCTTATGCAGGCATTGGAATGCTAGAAATAATGAAGGAGATGCTGAGGCTACCTAGATAGGGTAACTGTAGTAAGTGGCTACCACAGTAGGGAATAAAAGAGTTGGATTCACTAACCTAGGAGGTTGGCCCTATGTGCCTGGTCCTTGAATCCCTGGTGGTATAACATAGCTGATATGGGCAGCATTGGCCACCTCTGTCTTTCAAAGTGTGCTGGGTAGCTGACTCTGGAACTGGCAAAGAATCTGGAAGCTGGGGCAACTAAATATCTTCTGGTATCTGAGCAGTGCTGCCATGACCAGGAAGCAGAAGATCCATCCTATCCTTTCTTTTTCTGCCATCCATGTCCTTGATGGGTCTTCCATTGTCAGAGCTTACCTGGGAAACAGGAGCAGGGAAGTGGGGGATCTGTGACTTCCACATACTACCTATGGGGTTGCAGAGCACATAAGAATGGTGTGAGGCAGAGAAGAATAGGTGAATAACTCGCCCAGGTGCCTCCCATTGTACGATACCTTGTTACTTTATCTATCATTGGGAAAGAAAGACCAACCAACTCCAGCCTAACAGCTATAAATTCTGGCCTTTTCCCATAGCTCATTAAAGAGTTGTGAGCACCATTAGTGTGCTTTGCTCTGTCTCTTGGGTTTTTCCCCAAGTTGAAGATAACCCTTCTGCAGGTTTTGGTGCTGATGTTTCATGATTTCCCAAGGTGTCCACTGACAGCTTACAGACAACAGCCAGTATTTGGGGCTAAGTTACATCCTCCCCGAATTGGCATGTGGGAGCCTATTCCCCAGGACCTTTTGATTGGACTCTTTTTGGAGGCAGGCCCTTTACAGAGGGATTAAGTTAAAGTGAAGCTGTTAGGGTAAGCCCTAACCCAATCTGACAAGTGTCTTTATAAGAACAAGAAATTTGGACACACAGATGAGAAAAGAAAAGAGGAAAAAGGCATAGCGAGAAGGTGGCCACCTGCCAGGCAAGCAGAGAGGACTCAGCAGAAACCAGCACTGTGGGCACCTTCACCTTGGACATCTATCCTTTAAAACTGTGTGAATGTAAACTTTTGTTGTCTAAGCCACCTGGTCAGGCGCTGGAATTTAGTGCTGCTCTGCAGTCTCTAAGGTCCTGGGTTCGATTCCCAGCACTGCAAAAATGGGAGAAGGATGTGGCAATCTACTCCCAAGACAATCTTGAAACAATCATCCATTGAAAAACCTATGACAGTCACTGTGAGTCGGACATGACTTGATGGCACCTAACAACAACAACAAAAAGCCGCCTGGTCTGTGGTATTTTGTTAAGGCAATGCTAGCAAATGAACATGGTTGGGATGACATTTTAAACTGAGGTTAAACTCAACACAGGAAGGACCAGCAATTCACCTGACTGCACAAAGGGCCAACAGTAGGAACATGTATGAGGAGGGTCATAGCCAAGCCTGGCCAATGACAAGGGCTGAGATCTAAAGTGAGAAAAAAAAAATGCACATCTTAGACTTCAGGAAATACAATCATTCCTTCCATTTCTCACCTTTCATGGGCCAAGACTCTGGTCTTTGTTTTGTATAAACACTTAATATTTGGTGAGTTCTAAGCACCTGTTGGACTGGGATTTAGCTCAGTTGGTAGAGCGCTGCTCTGCAGTCTCTGAGGTCCAGACTTCAATTCCCAGCACCGCAAAAATGGGAGAAGGACATGGCAATCCACTCCTGAGGCAATCCTGAAACAAGCAGCCATTGAAAACCCTATGAGGGTTGCTATGAGTGGGACACGACTCAATGGCACCTAACAACAACAACAAACACATGTTACCTGTAGCCGTAGCACTGTGGCATCTGATCCTGTCAGATCTTGGAAGCTAAGCAGGGTCCGGCCTGATTAGTCCTTGGATGGGAGACTGCCTGGGAACACCAGGTGCTGTAGGCTTGGGAGAAGGACCTGGCAACCCTCTCCCAGAACACAATCAGCCATTGAAAACCCTATGAATAGCAGAGAAGCATGACAATAGTGTTTTGTCTGTTGCATGTAGAGTTGCTAAGAGCCGGACACTGACTTGATGGCACCTGACAACAACAAGCTCATGTTTGTGTGAATTTAAAAACAACGTTCTTTATGTAGTTATTGACTCAGGAATCCAAATAAGAGGAAATGGATAATTTAGTATTGGATGGCCAATTAAAAGCAACTTGCGTAGGTACAGTTTCAGTACACACGAGTCCCCTTATCATAGGACACATTAGTCTGCAAGCAAATGAATTCTAATGATACCGACCAAGGGGCAGCTATGGCTGAGGGAAGAAATAAGGGCAAAGGCCCAACCCACCCACTGACCAGCTTATATCTGGGCAGAAGACCAGCATGGGAATTTCTGCTCAGTAGCACACAACAGCAATTTATGCTATGTTATGTTATCCAGAAGTTTAAGATAAAGCATTTAAAATTACTGGCAAATATAAGATTCTGCCTTAGTCAGATTGCTTATGAATACATACACTTTCATTAAACTGGCAGCTCTTCATTTCCTTGTACTAATTCATCTCTTCTAAGAAGAAGAGAACATGATTTCATTGTTTGTTTGCTTTTTTTTGTACAAGCAAGTTAACAGAATATTATGGAGTCATCATGGAGAACAAAAATCCTTAGACAAGAAATTTCAGCTTTTACCAACTTGAAGACAAAGAGTAATTTTCTTTGATACAGTCCCATTGGGATGAAATGTCCCTCTTTATGAGTGCTGTGCCCAAACTATAATTAAGCAATTGTCTTCTAGTTTGCATCACTGAATTTTTTTCTTTGTCTTCTAGACTCTGCTTGAATGAGATTATTTGCAGATGATTCAGTCCTCAGTCCTGATGCCTGAAAGTCCATCAATTTATGGCTTCTTTGTGAATTCAGTTCACTCAGATGCAGCATCAGAAACTTTTGGTTGTAAGAAAAATGAGAGTCAACCTACCTTTAACAAATAAGGGGATTTGTGGACTTGCATTATCAACAAGTACAGAAGCATGGCAAGTCTCAGGCCTGGTTTGTTCTGGGCTTGGGTTTGTTTCTTTGTGATTACTCACACTGTGTGTTCTTACGTCAGCCTTCTGGGTCCTTATGGGCACAAGATGGTAACCAGGAAGGGGTAGTTTCCATAGTTACTGGGTAAAATTGTTGAGTGCTATGCACACTAGACTATCACAAAGTGAATCTGTCCTAAGATCATGAAACACCTGGTTTGTTTATCCGAAAAATTACCTTTGACAAAGGAGTTAGGGTTTTCATGATTGTTTTGCCCAATCAAGTCTCATGGTAGAGCTGTGGTTGTTGTTGTTGTTGTTAGGTGCCATCAAGTTGTGTCCAACTCATGGTGACCCTCATAGGGTTTTCAATGGTTGACTGTTTCGGGATTGCCTTGGGAGTGGATTGCCAAGTCCTTCTCCCATTTTTTGTGGTGCTGGGAATAGAACTCAGGACCTCAGAGACTGCTGCGCAGCACTCTGCCAACTGAGCTAAATCCCAGCCCAGAGCTGTGGTTAGGAGAGTAGACTAGATATTGAGGAGCTAACCAATCTCTAAGCTCAAGATTACTTTACATTCTTTTTTGTATGCTTTTTTCTTCTACCCTATAATATTTTCCCCTGATTCCTTTTCATGTAATTAACATCTTAAACTTCTCTCCAATGTGCATACATTTAATTTTTCACCACTCGCGATCTTGGAATGATAAAGAGCATCCCGCCTAGATTTCTTTGTTCCAATCAGACTGACTTGCTTATCCTGAGCACTGCCATGTTGATCTGGGTGTCAGCTTTGTGGCTAATTTTTACTGAAAGAAGGCTCCTTTTCTTCTAATCAAGTGAGCACATAAAGAATGAGAAAAGCAAAAACAAGCTTTCATGTTCTTTATCTTGGTCCCTGGACACAGGGAGAGCAGGAGACATGATAAGCTTATCCTGTTGTCAGGTGCCATTGAGTTGGATCTGCCTCATAGCAGCCCTCATAGGTTTTCAATGGCTGATTGATCCTTTTGAGATTGCTTTAGGAGTGGATTTCCACACCCTTCTTCCATTTTTGCAGTACTGGGGATTCAACCTGTGTCCTCTGAGAGTATGGAGCAGCATTCTACCAACTTAACTAAACCCCATCCCAAAACATATCCTGTGGTGGTGGTTGTTGTCAGGTGCTGTCAAGTTGGTTTCTGACTCATAGCAACCCTACATACAACAGGCGAAACACTATTATCAGTGCTTCTCTGCCATTTATAGGGTTTTCAATGGCTGATTGTTTTGGGGAGTGGGTTGCCAGTTCCTTCTCCCAAGCCTACAACACCTGGTGTTCCCAGGTGGTCTCCCATCCAAGTACTAACCAGGTCCGACCCTGCTTAACATCTGAGATCTGATGGAATTGGACACCACAGTGGTACATGTACATAGTTTTAAAATAAAATGTTGTTGCAAATCTAATAATGAAAAAGAGAGACCTTCAAGTCTTCCCATTCTCTAAATCTAGCTGCTGCCAACTCTTTTAGATATTTGTTGGGTCTCTATCTTAATGGGTTATATAATTTTACTGGTGCTGTACTAAGAAAGTTTAGTTTTATTGCCCACGTTGCCTAACGCAGACCAATAGCACATGCGTTTTCTCTGTTTCTCTCATTCTCTGTCTCCTTGTTTAAAAATCTCAACACAATAGCAATGTAATCATGTTCTGTAATCCTTATTGTGTTTTCATGATTATATCTATAGAAATAGTGCTTCCAGGTGATCCAGGTTGTGTAATATGATTACATTTCCTTCTTTGTAACCCCCAGTTATTTTCCTCTTGGAGTTTTCATAATTTTTCCATCTTTCTGTTGCTTAGTTCAGTCTTTGTTGTTGTTAGGTGCCATTGAGTGAGATCCAACTCATAGTGACCCTAAATGCAGCAGAACGAGATACTACCTAACACTGTGCCATGTACACAGTCTTTTTATTTTGAGCCTAGTGTTGCAGCCACTATGTTTCTTCTCATTTTGAGTCATGCTACATCAGCAAAAGGAGGTCCTAGGGCCTTTACTCCATTCCCATCATTAAGATTGACTCTACGATGAGGAGGCAATTCTTCCCCAGTCATCTTTTGAATGCCTTTCAGCATGGGGAACTCACTTGGAAGGAATACAGAGTCATTATACAAAAAAAGAATTGGTGGCCCTACATACAATCCTACATACAAAAAGATGGCCAACCATTTCAAGAGGTTGCATATGAAGAGGAACCAATGGTATTGAAGGATGAAGTAGAAGCTGCATTGAAGGAATTGGCAAAGCACAAGGCTCCAGGAATTGATGGGATACCAATAGAGATGTTTCAACAAACAGATGCAGCACTGGAGGTACCAACATGTTTATGCCAACAGATTTGGAAAACAGCTACCAGGAAAACTGACTGGAAGAGGTCTATATTTGTGCCTATTCCCCAAAAAAGGGATCTAAGTGAATGTGGAAACTATCAGACAATATCATTAATATCACACACAAGCAAAATTTTACTAAAGATCATTCAAAAGTGACTGCAGCAGTACATAGACAGAGAACTACCAGAAAATCAAGCGGGATTCAGAAGAGGGTGGGGAACCAGGGACATCATTGCTGATGTCAGGTGGATATTAGCTGAAAGCAGAGAATATCAGAAAGATGTCTATCTATGTTTTATTGGCTATGCCAAGGCATTTGACTGTGTGGATCATAACAAATTATGAATAACACTTTGTAAATGAGAATACTAGAGCACCTAATTGTACTCATGAGGAATCTGTACATGAACCAGGAGGTAGTTGTTCGAATAGAACAAAGAAACACTGCCTAAAGTTGAGAAAGGTGTGCATCAGGGCTGTATACTTTCACCACATCTCTTCAGTTTCTGTACTGAGCAAATAATCTGAGAAGCTGGACTTTATCAAGAAGAACGCGGCATCAGGATTGGAGAAAGACTCATTAACAATCTTCGCTATGCAGATGACACAACTCTGCTTGCTGAAAGTGAAAAGGATTTGAAACATTTACTGATGACGATCAAAGAACATAGCCTTCAGTATGGATTGTGACTAAATATCAGCCAAACAAAAATCCTTACAACTGGGTCAGTATGCAACTTCATGATAAATGGAGAAAAGATTGAGGTTGTCCATGATTTTGCTTTACTTGGTTGTACAATCAACACCCATGGAAGCAGCAGTCACGAAATCAGAAGACTCATTGTTTTGGGAATATCTGTGGCAAAAGATCTTTTTAAAGTATTAAAAAGTAAAGATGTCACATTGAAGAAGAAGGTGCACCTGACTCATGCCATGGTATTTTCATTTGCATCATATGGTTGTGAAATCTGGACATTGAACAAGGGAGACAGAAGAATTGATGCTTTTGAATTATGGTGCTAGAGATGAATATTGAATATATCATAGGCTGCCAAAAGAACCAACAAATCTGTCCTAGAAGAAGTACAACCAGAGTGTTCCTTGGAAGCAAGGATGGCTAGACTGCACCTTACATATTTTGGACATGTTTCAGGAGAGACCAATCCCTGGAGAAGGACATCATGTTTGGGAGAATGGCAGGTCAATGAAAAAAAGGAAAACCCACCATCAGATGGATTGACACAGTGTCTGCAACAATGGGTTTCAACATGAATAAGATCATGTGCCTGGCACAGAATCAGGGAGTGTTTCAATCTGCTTTACATAGGGTTGCTATGAGTTGGACTCGACTTGACAGCACCTAACAACTACAACAACAACAACATATTTGACAATAATTCTCTGCTATTCATAGGATTTTCAAGGGCTGATTGATTTGGGAGTGGGTTGCTGGGTCCTTCTCTTTAGTCTGTCTTAGTCTGGAAGCTCAGCTGAAACCAGTCCAACATGGGTGGCCCTGCTGGAATCTGAAAGACCTGTGGCATAGCTTTCAGTATCACAGCAACCTGCAAGCCCTCATAGCACAAGAAGCTGACAGATGTGGGGAGTTCAATCTTTAGCTGTTGCTAATGTGGTTCCCCTGTCCCCTGTCTCAGCCTGACCTGGGAAATTCTTTTCCACAGAGCCCCGCACCCCAGCAGCAGTCAGCCTCACTTTCTTTGGGGATGGGAGGAAAGCCCTCCCTGAACTCTGCCCCCTCAAACTCCTCCCAGGGATGGCTGGTGTCCTGAGGTGGCCAAGGATATCCTCTCTCCAGTTCTGGGCTTCCTCAGAGGGCCATATATTAACGTTACCTGGGAAGGTCCAAAGCCTGTCTTTTATCACTGTTGATGCTTATTTGAAAGGCTTGAAACCTAGAAAATGAATATTAAGGCATCATTTATCCTGGGAGTGAGATCCTCACGCAGGGTTCACAGTTGAACAAGCTAAACAAAGGCATACAATGCTTTTCTGTAGTATAATAACTTGCTGACCATCTATATTTACTATTTCTATTACTGTTATTAGGTGTCTTTGAGTTGTATCCAACTCATAGAGACCTCATAGGGTTTTCAGTGGCTGATTGTTTTAGGATTGTTTAATTGTTGTTAGGTGCCGTTGAGTTGATGTCTGACTCATAGTGATCCTATGTACAACAGGAGAAACACTGTGCTTCTCTGCTATTGATAGGGTTTTCAATAGCTAATTGATTTTTGGGAGTGGGTTGTCAGGTCCTTCTCCCAAGCCTACAGCACCTGGTTCCCAGGCTGTCTCCCATCCAAGTACTAACCAGGACCAACCCTGCTTAGCTTCTGAGATCTGATGGGATGGGACCCCACAGTGGGGATTGCTCAGGTCAATCTAATTTTAGGTTTTTCCACTTTTTTTTCCATTTCCTTAATGCTGTCTATGCATCTTCCTGGCCATGGATTTTCATGTCATTTCTGTATCTACTTGATCTCTTAGACCTCCAGCTGTCATATGTGGTGTGATACCCTAGAGTGTGATACCCTGAAGTGTGGCCCTTTAGCATGCTGAGTATTTTTGGGCTGAAAGATATTGGTAAGATCACAGAAGGAAGTTCTCTCTGACCTTCTCCCTACCCCCTGTCTCCCCCAGAGCAAGTCATAGAGAGGTTGAATTCCTCTCTACAATACAGGCTAATATGCATATGAGTTTTACTACATATTAGTCAAAAGGTTTCATAAGCCTCTTAAGTTGATAAAAGTATAACCAAAAGTGATGTAATAGTTGCATAATGGAAAAGACAAATGCTATATTACTCTGTACCCCACCAACACTTACCAGTAAAGGGAGAAAAAACAAAAAGGTCGAATTCCTCTCCACCAAGCAGACTACGAAAACCTAGGAAGATCACTGTCTGACCTCTCCTTTTATCCCCTGAAGATCCTCATGTGACAAGTGTCTCCCCCATGGCCAGGGAAAGGGAAGTCATACGGAGACATAGGAGAGAATCTGAGCAAACAGGTCTTGATGAAATTCCCTCTGGTGGATTACCACTAGATCATCATTCTTTTTGCCACCCCTCCCCCATGTTTCTCATGACTACCCCATTCTTTCATCAGACAGAGCAGAAAAAGACATGGTTTTCCTTGTGTTTTCAGGGCTTCATTTCTGAAGGCTTCATATCACATAGGACTTTGGCTAAATAAATTTGTTTCTGCTTTTGTGATATATTTTCTCTTTTATTATAGGGATGTCAGCCATGAATAGAGTGATGTGTGAGAAAAATACATTACTTGTTTTCTCTCCTACAGCAATTTAGTCTCTTTTACCCATGTAACTTTTAACCTTTGATTGAATTAGTAAAGACCAAAATAAATGAAAAGCTTGATTAAACAAATGTTCAGATATGCATACTATTAATCTAAATATTTTATGTACTATGTTGAATTTAAAATAGCACATGCTTAATGAAGCACATTATCAATATTCTGAGTTTAATTTAAACAAATTAGAAAGATAAGGTGCTCAGAGATACATATAATCATTCACTGAGTTATGATGTTTCTGTTAATGGCAGATTGCATATACAACAGTCCTGTAAGATCAGAGTGGAGGAATTTCCCATTGCTTAGTGACATTGTATCCATGACGATATCATAGCACAAAGGATTACTCATGTTTGTAGTGACGTTCTCATAAAGAAACCTACCATGCTTCCAGTTGTATAAAACTGGAGCACATAAAACTATGAACACCACATAACACTTGATAATGATAATAAGTGACTATGTTATTGGCTTAGTAGGCTGCGATTTAGCTCAGTGCTGCTCTGCACTTTTTGAGCATCTGGGTTTGATCCCCAGCACTGCAAAAAATGGGAGAAGGACATGGCAGTCCACCCCCAAAAATAATCAGCCATTGAAAACCCTGTGAGGGTTGCTATGAGTCGGACCTGACTTGACAGCAACTAATAACAATGTTATTGGCTTATGCACTTATTATACCTCATTTTTATTATTATTTTAGAGTGTACTTCTACTTTTTTAAAAAAATGTTTAGAGTAAAACAGTGTGCTGTGTTACTCCAGCAGCAGCCATTAGTCTATTCACTGTGTCCCTCATTTGCATAATTTCCTCTTGTACTTGATTGAATCTTGTGTTACATTTATTGTAGGCTCTAAGAACACATAATCCACTGCTAACGTTGCCAGAGGCTTGCAGGGGTATCACTGTGGTGTCCGATCCTATCAGATCTGGGAAGCTAAGCAGAGTTGGCCTGGTCAGTACTTGGATGGGAGACTGCCTGGGAACACCAGGTGCTGTCAACTTGGGAGAAGGACCTGGCAGACCACTCTCAAAAAACAATCAGCCATTGAAAACCCTATGAATAGTAGAGAAGCACTAACAATAGTGTTTCACCTGTTGTACAAAAGGTTCCTGTGAGTTGGATACCGACTTGAAGGCACCTAACAACAACAACGTTACCAGTAAGAGTCCTCATCAAGTGAGTGTTAAGCAATACATTCCTGTCTGACCTTATAAAGTTATCACCTATATCACCTATTCCCATCAACTTTTATAAATCAATAGATTTGATTTTCTCATCACCAGCTGTTTACCTCTTCTTTGCCTTGAAGTGCTCATATGACATTCACCCCAACTAAACCTACCTGAGTATACCTAAAACATACCTGAGCATGTTGTTGTTGCTGTTAGGCGCTGTTGAGTCGGTGTTTGACTCATAGTAATCCTACATACAACAGGTGAAACACTATTGTTGGTGCTTCTCTGCTATTCATAGGGTTTTCAATGGCTGATTGATTTTTAGGCATGGGTTTCTGGGTCTTTCTCCCAAGCCTACAGCACTTGGTATTTCCAGGTGGTCTCCCATCCAAGTATAACCAGGCCCGACCCTGCTTAGCTTCTGAGATCTGATGGGATCGGCTGCTACAATGCTACAGTTGCAGGAAGACCTGAGCATAGAGATGCATAAATATGGAGGTACAAGTGCCTTGACAGGCATCTTGTGGAGCATTTACTTTGTGTTAGACACCGCTCCAACTACCCTACTTCCATGAACTTATTGAATAGAATTTGTAGGAGTCCACTGATTAGTCTGAGATCCTTCATGAGTCTCCAACAGACAAAGTCAGCATGGACTTATATTTGTTAAGGTCACCAAATTGAAACCTAACCTGTTTACTTTTAGCATGTGACCTTCTGAGGAATGAGGAGTAAGGTGGAAGCCAAACCTCTAGTTTTCAAAACAGCAAGAGATTCACAGCAACCAATCACTATGGGCCACTAAATCTGAGATGACATGGTAGAGTCCCCTCCCCTCTAACGTGCGTGAGGGACTCTGAAATGACCCATCTATGGTTTTCTGTGAGTTGCTGCTTTCTTCAGCTGTGCTGCCTGTAGATCCCGCCACACCCCTGGTCAGCTCAGCAGAGCGGCCTTGTGTTTCAGAGACAGGATGCTGCCCAGGTTGTGAATCTCTAGTGAAGGGCCATTCCATCTGGAAAACCCAGTTGGTTGAAATTTTGTCCTTTGAAAAACTTAGTAAGGGCTAGGTCTGTGGCTCAGTGGTAGAGCACTTGCCCAGCACTTGTCAGGCCCTGGGGCCAACCCTCGCAGCACAAACAAAACAAAATGAAACAAAACAACCTTAGTAAGTTCTCATTTAGAAAATAGTGAAATAGGTAGTGCTGTGACCCCCATTTTAAAGACAGGAAAGCTGATACCTAGGGACTCATCCCAAACAACACAACTAGTAGAGTGGGAAGCCAGGTTTCTGAGCCCCTGGCCCACAAGCTCTGATGAGGCTCTCGTTCACAACGCTGCTGAGGTGTTGGCACGACAGGACCTGGAAGGTACTGGCTGGGGCTCTTGTTCAGGATGCTCACTCCCAGCACCAAGTTAATGCTGAATGTGGATATAAACCCTCCTTTCCTTTCCTTTTGGTGAATGTATGTTCACATCTCTGCTGAGGACAGCTGACAGCAGAATTGGTAGGTCATATGGTAGGAGTATGTTCAACTTCAGTAAATGCTGTCTCCAATTTTCTAAAAGTACTGATTTACACTTCTTCCATTGACTGTGTGAGCCATTTCCAGTGTGCCTTACCCTCGTGAACCATTGATGGTGTTTCTCATTTTGTCTTTTATGATGGGCATTGTTGTTGTTGTTATTAGGTGCCGTTGAGTCGGTATCCGACTCATAGTGACCCTCATAGGGTTTTCAATGGCTGTTTCGGGATTGCATTGGGAGTGGATTGCCAGGTCCTTCTCCCATTTTGTGGTGCTGGGAATTGAACTCAGGACCTCAGAGACTGCAGAGCAGCGCTCTACCAACTGAGCCAAATCCCAGCCCCATGATGGGCATCAGTGATGTTTTATTGGGGTTGCCACTCGTGTCCCATGGTGCATAAGGAAGCTGAGCACCTTATCCATCAGATTTGGCCCCATGCAACTTCTGACTTCCAGCTCCTCCCCACAGTCAAAATGATCACGAAAGGAAGCATTTTGAATTGATTCTAGACATTCAGGCAGCTATGACAATGCAACTGAAGACACTCAATGAAAGAGGACTTTCAGAACTGCTTTAGAAAATGGCAAGAATGATGGGATAGATGTGTTTGAAGCTAGGGTGAGGATTTGAAAGGGGTATTAGTATGTTTGTTGGTCACTTGGGCATCTTCTTTTGTGAGGTTTCTTAATGATAATATCTAATCTCCTAGATTATAATTTGGGAGAAGAACCTGGCAGCATCCCCCTGAAACAATCAGCCATTGAAAACCCTATGAATAGCAGAGAAGCACTGACACAGTGCTGGGCATGGCACAGTGTCGGGGAGGGTTTCTTTCTGTTGTACATAGGGTCTCTATGAATCAGACTCGACTTGATGGCACCTAACAATAACAATGGGGCTGGGATTTAGCTCAGTTGGTAGAGCACTGCGCTGCAGTCTCTGAGGTCCTGAGTTCAATTCCCGGCACTTCAAAAATAGGAGAAGGACCTGGCAATCCACTCCCAAGGCAATCCTGAAGCAGCCATTGAAAACCCTATGAGGGTTGCTATGAGTCGGATACCGACTCCATGGCACCTAACAACAACAACAACAACAACAACAACAACAACAACAACAGATTATAATTTGGGGCCGCCTGTTAAAGAGCATGAATAATCCTATTACTGTTGGACTAGACAGTTTCCTGTGTATAGTTGTTGCGGTTTATTGAGTATGACTGAGTAATTGCACAAAACCTCCTAGGAAAAAATGCCTCTCTGCCTTCCTCCAGATATTGAAAGCTGACACAACCAACATATGTTTTTAGCAACTGGGATTTAACACTTGACATGTTAGTGAGGTCTTTTCCTCCAGCCCAGTGGCCATATGCTCACAGGTGACACCTCTGATAATGCTAACCTCTCGGGCACAAGCTGACCTGTCACCGCTTGACATATGGTGAGTGTGGGTGGGTCCTTCCTTCCCTATGGGGCCATCGTCCCCGACTGCTTTCCTGGCAAGGTCAGCATGTTTGGGGCATGTCACGAGCTAAGTCTTACAGGGATGGCACTTCCCTTTCCAACAGGGAAAGAAGCTGAGCCTGCATCCAAGGCTGGTTGCACTAGAATTTCTTTTTGGGTGCAAATTGGGAAATCATTTTGGGAAAAGTAGAAGTCTCAGCATTGTTTCATCATTAAGAGGCAGGAGCAAAAGTAACATAAACATTGGTGGGAAATAGACTTGGGTTGCTCTGACTCTGAAACTTAGTTTTCTTATCTGTAAAATGGAAATGAGTATAGAAGACTCATGTGTCAAGGTTGCTGCGGGGTCAGAAGTAACGCATGCAAGGTGCATAATTTGGAGAAGTATTCCAACTGTGTACAAAGGGTGCAGAAGGCTTTATTCCTGGTATCTATGGTACAGGACAAACTACTGCAAAGCTTAGTGGCTTAAAGTAACAAGCATCTATTTCTCAGATTCTATGGATTGAGTGGACTCCACCAGACAATTCTGCTCTGCATGGTGCAGACCGAGGACACACAATGTGACTGAGCTGGCCAGAGGATGGTTGACACTGAGTGCATCCAGGAGGGTCTTTCATTCTCTGGTTCTGCTCAGGGGCCAAACACTCCAGGTAGTAGACCAAAAGGCTTTCTTCATCTCCTTTCTCCTCTTCCTCTTTCTCTTTTCTGTTTCTCCTCCTTCTCCTTTTTCCTTCTTCCTTCTTCACAGTGTGGCATTGGAATTTGACTTCAGCTCATAGCTATCACAGGAACATTTTTCTCATATCCTGTGGGTCAAAGGAGCTCTATTAGTTTTCTATTACTGGGTAACAGAGGAGCACAAACTTAGCTGCTTAAAACAATACTCATTTATTATCTCACGGTTCTATAGGTCACAGGCCCAGTTGAACTTGGCTGGGTTCTTTGCTTTTAAGGACTTGAAAGGCTGAAGTTGAAATCTTGGGGTGGCTGGTGCTTATCGGAGGCTATTAGGGAATCATCAAAGCTCATCTGGGAATCATGGGTTGTGGATCATTTTAGCAGATCATAGGGGCAGCCATGGCTGGGGTTTAGCTCAGTTGGTATGGTGCTCCCTCTGTGCTCTCTGAGGCCCCGAGTTTGATCCCCAGCACTGCAAAAAATGAGAGAAATACATGGCAGCTCACTCCTGAAACAACCCTAAAACAAGCAGCCGTTGAAAACCTTATAAGGATTGCTATGAGTTGGACCTAACTGGATGGCACCAAACAACAACAGGGGCAGCCACAACATTCCAGGAGAAGACATGAGAGGATGGTGTGTGTATACAAGGAAGGGGAATTTCAGAAGCCATATTTGTAAGTAAGGCATCACAGACTGGCTGTGACATTGAATAGTCACTGTAGGTCTTTGGGAGAGTAGTATAACCAAGCAAAACAAGCAGCAGAAAATTTATGATTTTTTTCTCCATTCCTTCAAAATAGATGACCCTAGATATGGGACCATAGAACAAGTCCTTCATTTATTCTGTTCACTTCTGCATTCCTTGAGCTTTAGGAGTGCCCATCAAAGGTCAAACAGGTGCTTGTTGAGTGAATGAGATTCTTTTTACAGTATGAAATAGTCCACCCCTGGGCACATGGGGTGCCATCAGAATGTACAGTGAGTGTTTAAATTTTTTAAAAAATTATTACAGCAAAAGATACATTGCCATCAGTCCCCCTCCAGATACTCCCCCTGGCTTTGAACATACTTGTGTTGTTTTTTGCCGCTTTCAGAAGCAGTTCTGGAAGTCCTCTGGTGAGCATTTTTCCTCATGCTCTCTTGGCTGCCTGGACATCCTGAACCAATTCAAAGTGTTTACCTTTCACGATCATTCTGACTTTGGGGAAGAGCCAGAAATCCCATGGTGCCAGATTCAGTGAATGTGGTGGGTGAGGGCATGCCATAATGCTTTTATTTGGTGGAAATTGCCATACCAGAAGCAACGTGTGACATGGAGCATTGTCATGGTGGAGGATGACACCATTTGGCCATCTCTGAGACTGACATCCTCTCAACTGTATCTTACTGTGCAGACTGACTGCACTGAACAATTTGGAATTTGTCACACACTGTCACTAAGGTTCCATGTGCTGCTTCCTGTGTTGAAGATCCTGCCTTCCCATTGGATGACACTCAGCAGCGTAACTAATTGTGTTTTTTGATCACACTGACAGACTTTTGTAGGTGATCATTCCTTAACTCTCTCTCACAGTACCCTATGAAAATTAGTTAGCACAAGGGTGTGGTGGCACATGCCTGTAATCCTAGCGGCTTGGGAGGCGGAGGCAGGAGGATTGCAAGTTCGAGACCAGAGGCAGTGTGAGTAATTTAGTGAGACCCTGTCTCAAAAAGTGAAAAAATGGGCTGGGGTACAGCTCAGTGGTCCAGCACTTGCAAAGCATGCAAGCGCAAGGCCCTGAGTTCAACCACCAATACTGCAAAAAAATAAAATAATATAAAAATTATTTAGCAATCAACACTCTCTACTAAGAGTACTTGATTTGAGGAAGGCAGATCTTGGATTAAAACTCAAGGAAGCCCATTACTGCTTTTAAGACTAGTTTATGATACAGCTAGGAAGCAAGAATGCACATTACAAAGACTATGGGCAATGACATTTGGTAGAATCACATTGTGAGGGAAATAGGCAGTAGAGAAATGGTTTATGTATGGAGAAGGGAGGATCAGTGTAGTCTATAAAGCCTTCAGTGGAAGGTATAGGAAGTATACTCAATTTGTGTCTCAGTGGATGGGCATTTGGATGCATCTAATGGAGGGTAAAAGTAGCTTTAGATGAGAAAAATAAATTGCAAAGACAATAAGGGAAGAAATAAATTAATATGTGTATAGAGAACTAAAAGAAAAAAAGGTTATTTATTTGGTTCAAGTCTGCAGTCATAGCACCTAGCTTCTGATCCCGCCTGATCTGAGAAGCTAAGCAGGGTCGGCCTGCTTAGTCCTTGGATAGGAGGCCACCTGGGAATGCCAGGTGCTGCAAGCTAGACCTGGCAATCCACTCCAGAAACAATCCACCATTGAAAACCCCATGGATAGCAGAGAAGCACTGACAATAATTCTGAGCATAGCACAGTGTCAGAGTGTTCCCTTCTGTTGTACATCCAGTTGTTATGAGTCAGACACAACTTGATGGGACCTAACAACAACACACAACAATTTCCTTTGGAGGGATGGAATGATATATTTGGAAATGCAAGCTGGCACTTGCTTGGGGGATCTAGATTTCTAGTCTAGAGGGTTAGGCTATCTTATGGACAATAGAAAGTGGGAGAGATGGTTAGTACCCAGCCCACATCCCTTAGGCCATTTCAGTATGCTCAGGAAGTTCCAACTGCGAATATCTGCCTCACTCTGCCTGAGGACTTTTCTGGAAGCTCAAAAGCCTGCTCTAACTATGCATGACAGTCAAGAAAGTAGTGGACTTAACTCTCTCCTCCAAGGAGTAGTCCTTGACCCATGACTGAGGGCAATGCAATGTCAACATCTTCCCTTACCCTGGTACTTTTCCAGAACTTTCATAACAAGTGATGCCACATTTGGAGATTTCAAAAAACATAAACTGTCTCAGACTTCTGGAAGCTAGAAGTCCAAAATGAATGGATCAATCAGGTGATGCTAGGCTCTGAGACACTGGGTCGAACCTTTCTTTGAGTCTCTCTGGCTTCTCGTGGCAGCCAGCAGACCTTGGCTGTGGCTGGGATGTCATTGTCTAAATCTGATCTCTGCCTCTGTCTTTACGTGGCATCTTTCCTTTTTGTCTTCTTATCATCTTTTTGGCTGGGATTTAGCTCAGTTGGTAGAGCACTGCTCTGCAGTCTCTGAGGGCCTGGGTTCAATTCCCAGCACCACACAAATGGAAGAAGGATATGGCAATCCACTCCTAAGGCAATCTCAAGAAAAATCAGCCATTGAAACACCCTATGAGGGTCGCTATTAGTTGGAAATTACTCAACAGTACCTAACAACAACAACAACAACCATTTTTTTTTATAATGACACCAGTCATACTGAGCTAAAGCCTCCCCCCCATTCCAATAGGACCACATCTTAACTAATTATACCTACCATGATCTTATTTCCAAACAGAATCACATGCTAAGATACTAGGGGTCAGGACTTAACATATCTTTTGGGGAGAAATGTCCAACCCATAACATTTAGGGTAGGGCAGCCCTGTGGCATGAGTTTCTGGTCACTTCCTAGAGTTTTGACACAGGTAAGCCTCTGGGTATCCACTGAACTGTCTGACCCCATAACCCTGTCCATGGGCTGCCTTCCCTTCCCCATGGCACATTCCCACTCCCCTGCTGCTATTCCCAGCATCTCCTAAGTAAACTCTGCACTTGGCCCTTGCCTTGGGGGTCTGTCTCTGGGCAAACCCAAACAAAAACAAGGAGTCACTGGATTAATGATGGTGGACTCCCATTCAAAACTCCCCTCTGGACTTGACTTGGTGTAAGTGGGGGGCAGTTGGAGTGTATTGGAATTGATCAGAGGCAAACTGATGCCCCATTCATTTCCACTCTGCGTTGGATAGAAAAGAGTGGCACAGCCGGGGGTGCACATCTGTAATCCCAGTGGCTCGGGAGGTGGAGGCAGGAGAATCAAAAGTTCGAGACCAGACGCAGTCTGCATAATTTAGCAAGACCCTGTCTCAAAAAGTAAAAAAAAAAAAATGGGCTGGGGGTGCAGCTCAGTGCTCCAGCCCTTGCAGAACATGCAGGTGTGAGGCCCTCGATTCAATCCCCAGTACTGAAAAAAAAAAAAAAAAGGAAGAAAAGAAAGAAAGAAAGAAAAGAGTGGCACACAGAGGGTGTCTTGCTTTCTGCAGATCCTGGAGATACCTGCTTCTCAAGTCTCTTTGGCAGTAGATGGCTGCATGCCTTGATCAGGCACCCAGATAACTGAGTTTAAGCTCATAATTATATGATATTTACACTATTTCTAAAATCAGTCCTGGCAGAAGTGAGGTTCAGCTTGACCCATTTCAGGAGATGTGGTTAGTCTCAAAGTTTCTCATATTCTTGCCTCACCTAAGGATTCCTAAACATGGAATTTCTGAAGAATTATCCTTGTCCCAATTCTTCCACCAACATAATTTAGTTCTTACCAAGGAATCGCTATTTCAAAGCACAAGAGCAGAAAACAAACATTTTTTAAGAAATATTGACATGAACTAAAATAACTTCTATAATATCAAAGACCATTAACGATGTGGAGAAGGAATGGTTGGTAAGGGGCCTAGTGAAGTTATTTTCACAACTCGGTTTCTGACTCTTGCTTGCCAGAGAATTCCCCAGCAGGGGTCATGAATACGCCGGTCATAAATCCCTTTCACATGCGAAGAATCATCTGTGACAACCTTGAAACAGAGACCTAGCTGAGTGAAGAAGTATGTAATCAACCCCTTGGCCCCTATGCGATGGTCTTTTCTGATTCATTTAGCAGCTGAATCCCTGAGAAGATGCTTCCCTGTTTTCTTAGCCAGCTCTCAGGCCAGGAGGGAAGCTTTTGCCTGAAAGGTCATGTCTGTTTGGAGCACTGTCCGCTGACTCAGATTTCATCCTTTCCTAGCTGTGTCTGCATTAGCATTGTGGTTGTTTTTGTTGCTATGTGCCGTTGAGTCTGTGTCCAACTCATAGAGAGCCTACATACAACAGGTGAAACAGTATTGTCAGTGCTTCTCTGCTATTTATAGGGTTTTCAGTGGCCGATTGTTTTTTGGGAGTGGGTTGCCAGGTCCTTCTCCCAAGCCTACAGCACCTGGTGTTCCCAGTTGGTCTCCCACCCAGGAACTAACCAGGCCAGATCCTGCTTAGCTCCTGAGATCTGAGGGGATTGGATGTCACAGTGGTATGACTGGCTGCAGACTGGGTTAGCATTAGAGCCAAGGTAAAGAGACCCACAAAGTTCAGTTTCTGATTAGATGCTCTGTCTTCATGCTGCATGGCTTATAGCTCATGCACTTATTTTATCAGCTGCTCTACTTTGTGTTCTAGCAATGATTCATTTATAGATGTATCCTCAACTTTTAGTACAGAGACGAATTCAAAGGAAATACAATACCATAGCCTCCCCTGGCAGAGCTCCGGCTCTGTGCCACATGTATGCTTGTTGAATAAGTGGACTGCTTAGAAATCTCCTAAGATGAAGATAAAACTCTAAGGAGTGAGGCTAGGGCCAAATACACACAGAAAAGATGACATTTACCACTTGGGAAAACCATCTACATAATCACATACTAAAAATTCTGCATATGCACAAAGGAAATATGAAAACAGCCCCCAAGGAATCGTAGCTTTGTCTGTGTTCCTTTTATTGGCGATGTGCTTATGAGCTAACTGTATTTTGTATGAGGAAAAGGAGATTTTTTTCACATGTGAATTAGGGAGTAATGGGATATGGAAAAGGAAGTGGGGTGAAGAGGTCTTCACAAATATGTTTTATTTTCTTTCAGTGCTGGCGGGTTGAACCCAGGGACATAGGCACACTTTGCAAGCTCTCTACTACTGAGCTGCACCCCTAGTCCTTTTTAAAAAAGTTCTTTTATCTTGAGACAGGGTTTTGCTAAGTTACACAATCTGCCTCTGGCCTCGAACTTGTGATCTTCCTGCCTCAGGCTTCCAAGTTGCTGGGATGACAGGCATGAGCCACCATGCCCAGCTTCCAAATGTGTTTTGTTCAATAGAAAGGAATGCTTTGTATAAAATAGAGCTCAGTTCCTACAGGAGGTTGTACTTATGTAGAAAAGCATCTGTTTTAAATACATGTGTGTGTCCAGTACCTGTGTGTATAAATACCATGTACCATACTATACTATATATTATGTTGTTGTTGTTGTTGTTAGGTGCCATCAAGCCAGTGTCCAACTCATAGCGACCATATGTACAATAGGCGAAACACTATTGTAAGTGCTTCTTTGCTACTCACAGGGTTTTCAATGGCCGATTGTTTTTCGGGAGTGGGTTGCCAGGTCCTTCTTCCAAGCCTATAGCCCCTG
The DNA here is from genome assembly GCA_007922755.1 of Pedetes capensis. NCBI lineage: Eukaryota > Metazoa > Chordata > Mammalia > Rodentia > Pedetidae > Pedetes > Pedetes capensis. Next base: position 46,350 of record VMDO01005989.1, on the reverse strand, counting down.
GTGTTTGTAGGCAGTCTCCTATCCGAGGACTAACCAAACCCGACCCCGCTTAGCTTCCCAAATCTGATGGGATTGGACGCCACAGTGGTACAGTTGCAGGCATTGTATATTATAGTGCTATGCTATACATACATACATGCACGGTAACTCGCTGAAACCACATTCAGCAATTACATAGTTAAAACTGCATTGGGCAGGTGATGGTTAAACTGTCATGTGTCTGAAATGCTTTTCTTATTGGGGCTCACTGGTGTTATCTAGGGAAGTGGGGTCCAACAAGGGCCTGGGCAAGTGGCAGGCTGGGAGAGGTGGCAGGGTGGGATAGAGAGCCCTGCCATCCCTGGCTTAACAAGTAAAGCAGGCAGCCAGCATTTGTTGTCAGTACTGGTGAGGAAAAGCCTCTGTGAAGATTCCATCGGAAGAGAACACTATGTGGTGGCAAATGCAGAAACTAAGCATTATGTCCAAATGGACCCTGAAACAATAATACTGTACCCTCCCCCAGCAGAGCTCCGGCTCTGTGCTACATGTTACATAAGCCTCATTGGAAAACATCAGAGCAATGTTGTCTGAGAGGGGTGTCCACATTTTAGAGAGGAAAGAGACCTGAAATGGGCTACAGGCCACACCTTGTAGGAGGCAGAGCAGAGATTCAAAACTAGGTGTGCAAATCCCACAAAGCTGCAACTTTCGCAGCCCACCACCACACGATGCTTTGGCACAGGGCAGATGGAGAAGAGTCTTGACTTAATATGCTGGAGAGGTTCAGCAAGCTTATAAAATGGAAGAGGAGCCGGACTAGAAAATAATGGCAATAGAAGTTGAGGTCTCAGCTTGGTGCTGTGGTGCACACTTGTAATCCCAGTGACTCGGGAGGCAGACTAAGGAGGACTGCAAGTTCGAGGTCAGAGGCAGCCTGTGCAACTTGGCAAGACCTTGTCTCAAGATAAAAAATTTAAAAGGGGGCTGGAGGTGCAGCTTAGTGGTACTGTGTTCAATCAAGCCCCGAGTACTGAAAAAATAAAAAAAGGAGTTGAAGTCTGTAATAAAGAGAAGCCTGAACCAGCATTGGAACCCACAGAGTAGCCTCATATTTCTAAGTTGGTTCTAATTTTATCATTTAGGAACTCATGCATTTAAAGACGCCAGATCTCATCAGAGTGATTGATCTTCCTCTAACAGGGAGTCCAAGATTCTGCCCTCCAGAGCAGTCGGAGCCTTTCCATCCATGACCTTTGCTTCACACTGCTCGCAGGTGTGAAGACTGCATTTGCTTCAAACAAACAGGAAGTTGCTGTCCCCAGGACACTGTATGGAAAACAGGCTTAAGCTTAGGAAAGCTGACAGGCTCATCTTGTCTCCATGGGAACCTCTTGCATTTTGTCTCACCCAGAAAGTCAAAGGCTGCAAGTCTATTGCAGACAACCTGCTGGTCTTCTCATGTCCCATTACTGTTTGTTAGTAGGTGCAATGGAGCCAGGTCCGAATCATAGCGATCCTCTGCACAACAGGACAAAACACTCCACAATGCTGTGCTATCCCTGGCTCTATGTCAGTGCTTCTCTGCTATTCATACGGTTTTCAATTTTGGATTGTTTTGAGAGTGGGCTGCCAGGTCCTTCTCCCTAGCCTGCAACACCTGGTGTTCCCAGGTGGTCTCCCATCCACGGATTAACCAGGCTGATGGACTTAGCATGGAGACCACAGTTCATAAACATTCTAGGGTGAGCAAAGCATTTCAGACCACAAACGACTCCTTAGCTATGTAGGTTGAAATCTCTTCTTCCCCCTGCCAGGACAAGGCATTCCAAGCCTCACCCTGCTGTTCTCAAGCTGGCTCTGGCACGCGGCGGACCCGCCTCTGTGACCCGCAGGTCGGTGTGCGTGAGCAGCAGAGAATAGAAGGTATCTATCATCGAGCTGAGGCAGTGTTCCAAGCCTGAGCTTCCTCGAGGGGATCTTCAGAAAGGGCAGAGAGAAAGCCAAGATGTGCACACAGAGCCAGGCAGGGGAAAGATGAGAGGTTGCTGTTTGAATGCATAAATCCATTCATATTTAGTAAGCATGCACAGATCTGAGAAAGAAGGTCCTAAACCATCCATACCTGATCTGAGCAGCTCATTCTCTGGGTACGGCACGGGGGCTTAGTGTTTAGGCCAATGTGTAGATCTTGCTCTGGTTTCCTCTTCAGCATCCTAGCTTTTCCCGGCGCAGGCTGCCAACTTCCACTGCTTTTTTTGGCCACTGTCTATCACCACTCCAATTAATAGTATCATCTTGAGTTTGTAGAGAAACTTCGGCACCCCGGGATTCCTTGCTCCTGTACCCAGGGTGGGCATGTGAATCAGATCTGACCACTTCCTCTTCTCCCTCTGGTTGTTCTCCTAACTGCTGAGTCAGAGGCAGACACGTGTTCCAAGGTGAGCCCAAGAGACAGTTAGGAAAATTGTATTTCTCTAGAATTGTTGACAAAGAGAAACTCCTCTTGCCGCATGGTTGTGACCTGGTAGGAGGCAGACATGGAGCTGTGAGCAACTGGCCTCCATAAGAGGGAGCTGTCGTGCAGGGAAGCCGAGTTCAGCAGTGCAGTGAAACAGGCCTGATGACGCCATTGAGCTCCTAGAACCAGCCAGACCTGAAGCTTACCTCTTGCATCTCTCTGGACTTCTTAGGCATTGTTCTAATAGATTATTCTCAAACCACTTTGAGTTAGGCCATGTCCAGGTAATAGAAACCCACTGGATGTTTTTCTCAAATCTTTTCTAGAGTTTTCCCCTAAATCTTAGCCAGGGATCTTCCTAGGTCCTATTTTCAGACCTTTTTGATTCTGCAGATTTCCTTAAATCTTCTACTCTGTTCCTATGGTTTCTAACTAAGGGTGGTTTTGTCTCCCAAAGACAGTTGGCAGTATGTGGTTGTCATAAATGGGTGGTGGTATTATTGTTAGGTGCCGTTGAGTTGGTGTCTGACTCATAGTGATCCTACGTACAACAGTTGAAACACTATTATCAGTGCTTCTCTGCTGTTCATAGGGTTTTCAATGGCTGATTGTTTTTTGGGGAGTGGGTTGCCAGGTCCTTCTCCCAAGCCTACAGCACCTGGTATTCCTATGTGGTCTCCTGTCCAAGTACTAACCAGGCCCTACCCTGCCTAGCTTCCGAGATCTGATGGGATTGGATGCCACAGTTCTATGGCTGCAGGCATAAATGGGTATAGGTGGGTATAAGTCAGGGATGCTGCAAACACACGATTCATGGATCGGACATCCCTGACCATGAAGAATTATCCAGCCAAACTGTTAGTAGTGCCACTGTTGAGAAACTGTACTTTAGGTGTTATAATCAGCCCATTTCCCGGGCACCAATACTTTCTAGCAGTCATTAATTTTTATTCAGCAATTGCATATGTGAACAGTTGTAACAATGTCTGGGAAAGGAGCAGTAAGCAGGGGACAGTCCTTGCTGTCAGGGAACTTAGAACTATATCTGACCCCAATGGTCTTTACCTCTTCCTTCTTGTCCCAGTTGACCTCCTCAGACCTTAGATCTACCCTGACACTCTGTTTAGCCTTGGGAGTGGTCCATTCTGTTTTCTGTTGAAGTGGATCATGACAAATAACATTTATCATCCCAAATGGCTACTTTCAGTACAGTGACATGTCATTTGTAATGGCATTGGGAGGCTTAGCTCAGTTGGTTGAGTGCTGGCTCTGTGCACTCTGAAGCACAGGGTTCAATCACCAGCATTGCAAAAATGGGAGAAGGACCTGGCAACCCACTCTTGAAACCATCCTGAAACAATCAGCCATTGAAAACCCTATGAGTAGCAGAGCAGCACTGATATAATGCTGGGCATGGCATAGTGTCGGGGAGTATTTCATTCTGTTGTACATTGGGTTGCTATGAGTCAGACCCAACTCTGCGGCACCTAACAACAACAATGGGATATGAGAAGACCAGCGGCATGTCTGCTTTTTCAGTCTTTGTTCTTCATCTTTTTTGTTTTCCCTTTCCCTTTTGGCTTTGTGAAAGTCTTTCTCCGGGGAAGAAGCAACCATAATTATGTCTTCCTGGCTCCTTGCTGTGGTAAGTAATAGATGCAGGTTGAAAGCAGATCATTTCCCAGAGCAGGGGAAGGGCATGCAAATGTGCCCTGTCTAGAGGATTTGTGGTCTAGCATTTTGGCGAGCTCCTTCTTAATGTCTACTGAGTAACCGCTCAAGGTGTCCCTTCAGCCTTATCTTGCTAATACTGGTATTTCAGGTCTCAGAAATTCTACTCGAGACCCAGATTTTGGGGTATGGACAGGGGGCTAGAGTAAACATTTGTTCCCTAAGTGAGTCAGATGCACAAAACAGGTAGCTGTGGAACACTTTGTGGCTGCTACTTTGGAAACCTGATTGTGTATTTTTAGCCTGGGAGACCTCTGCTCTGACACAAGTTCCCACGGGGCCATGGTGCAGCTGCAGAGAGAGGGCCAGCCTCAGCTCCACTCCCTCCCCACGCTGCAGCAGCCCTTTCTGTTGCTAGCCACGATCATCTTAAAGTTGGACTCCAGCTGGAGCCATGGACTCCAGCTTCGCAGTTATTTTTTAAGCTAAAACAAAAGTACCCTGGGGTCAGGCTGGCTGCTAGGGTGCAGGCAGTGGAGGCCGAGGTGACAGAGGCATGAAGGCTGGGGGAGAATAAAGGCCAATCAGGGCATTGCTATATTGCAGTCAGAGGTGGCTGGAGCGTGGGCACCCCTGAGTTTCTTAATTTATCATTGTTAAATAGCTCTACAGCAGGGAAGCACTGTCAGATACAGTGTGGGAGAATGAGTCCCCCAGGCTGGAAGGCATTCAAGAGACACTGGGAAGAGTCACCTCTTCAAAGCAGAGTCCATTCCATGACAGGAATGGAGTAAAGCCCCTGGGACCTCCTTTTTCTGTTGTAGCACGACTCAAAACAAGAAGAAACACAGTGTCTGCAACAATGAGCTCAAAGATAAAAAAGATGGTGTGCATTGCACAGTGTCAGGGAGTGTTTTGCTCTGCTGTACTCAGGGTCACTATGAATTGGATCTGACTTGACAGCACCTAACCACAAATAAGAAATAGCTCCACACTCAATGAAAGCAGAGGCAGAGTTCAGCTTTCCATGATGTCTGCAGAAGTGTGAGATGGTAGAGAGGGGGGTCTCACAGGCCGGTTAGGCCAGATGATTTTTCAGTTATAGAACTACGATACTTCTCATTGCTTTGAGCATTGATGAACACGAAGTAATGCCTGATTAAAAATGTATTCCTCTTTTCTCTTTTCTTTTCTTTTTTCTTTCCTTCCTTCCTTCTTTTCTTCCTTCCTTCCTTTCTTTCTTTCTTTCTTTCTTTCTTTCTTTCTTTCTTTCTTCTTTCTTTCTTTCTTTCTTCCCCCCTCCCTCTCTTGCTCACTCACCCTTCCTTCCTTCTGCAGTACTGGGGGTTGAACCCAGGGCCTCGTTCTTGCATGCTTTGCAAGTGCTGGACCACTGAGCTGCACCCCTAGCCCATTTTTAACTTTTTGAGACAGGGTCTCACTAAATTACACAGACTGCCTCTTGTCTCAAACATGCGATCCTCCTGACTCTGCCTCCCGAGTCACTGGGATCACAGGCTTGTGCCACCGTGCCCAGTGGTTCTTTTCTTTCTTTGTACTTTATTTTATTGTACAGCCTATTAGAGTCCAGTTTCCTCTTCTTGCACACAGACTGCCAATGAAGATCACTAAGTTATGGAAGGCTTAAGTAATGACTAAACCATATTTCACACTTACAACTCTGTGCCAAGCACTTTATTGTGTATGCTACATCCACTATCTAATTTAATCTCTGTGAAGATACAACTATTATTTTCACTCTTTGTGTAAATGCAGTGCCTTTGAGTTAATTTAACATTGCATCTCTCCTGTTAACAGTGTCTGCAATGTAGAGGGCATCCACTTTATATTTGCTGAATAGTTTGTAAAATGATGCAATAATTGTGAAAAAGAAAGATGAACTAAGCATCATGTTTTTGTGATGATAGAATACCTTGTTATAGATATCTTTCAACTGAGAACAACTAACTGGGCCAAAATATTGAAAACCTAGTCCGTTGTAAGTTAAAAAACACAGTAGCCCACAGGGCACCGTACTCCTGGTACCAATTTTTTGCATTAGGCTGGTGGTATGTCACTGTGGCAGGGAAACCAACCAAAGCAAACTTATGGAAGGGAATATTCATTAGGGGCTCACAGAAGGTCCATCCATAGTGGTGGCAGAACATGCCTGGAGATAGCATGCAGCAGGACCTGTGGCAGGTGATCTTAACTCTTCGCAATTGGGAAGTAGAGGGAGAGATTGAAGCTGTCCATCCAGGTAAAAACCTCCAAAGTCCCCCACCCCCAGTGACTCATTTCTCCCAGCTAGATCCGCCTCCCAAAGTTCTGTAACCTCCATGACAGTGACGCTATCTGGGTACCAAGCATCCGAACACATGACCTTCGGGGAACATTTAGATTCCAAACCATGACAGTTCTTAGTAGACTTCTTTTCTTTTCTTTTCTTTCCTTTCCTTTCCTTTCCTTTCCTTTTCTTTTCTCTTTTCTTTTATTTCTTTCTCTCTTTTTCTTTTTCTTTTCTTTTCTTCTTTCTCTTTCCCTCCCTCTCTGCCTTTCTTTTCTTCTTTCTTTCTCTTTCTTTTTTCTCTCCCTCCCTTCCCCTTCCTTCCTTCCTTCCTTCCTTCCTTCCTTCCTTCCTTCCTTCCTTCCTTCCTTCTTTCCTTCCTCTCTCTCTCTGTCTCTGTCTCTGTCTCTGTCTCTCTCCCCCTCTCTTTCTCTCTCCACCCCCCCTTCTCTCTTTCTTTCTTCTTTCTTTCTCTCTTTCTGTGGTACTTAGGGGTTAGACCCAGGGCTTTGCACATACTTTGCAAGTGTTCTACCACTGAGCCACACCCTTAGACCATTTCTTCTTTTTTATTTCTGGTCATTATATCTCTAAATTATGCAGGCTGCCTCTGGCTTCAAACGTGCAACCCCCCTGCCTCAACCCACCAAGTCGCTGGGATTACAGGCATGCGCCAACATGGCTGGCTTAATAAACTTGTATTGATGCATCACCAGTGTATACTTTGAATTAGCACAAAGTGAACGCACTCATCAAATGAACACCCAGATACAGAATAGAACTCCAGAAACCGTCTTCATGCCCCTTTCTCCACAGTAATCACTGTCCTGACCTCTGATACCATAAAGACTTTGTTCTTTTTTTTAACTTTATACAAATGTCTGGATGTTTTCATTTACTTTTTGTCTGAGAGGTTCATCCTGTATGTTGTTGTGTGTGGCTATGTTTCATTCATTTTTTTGTGATGATAGAATACCTTATTACAAATATCTTTAAACTGAGAACAACTAGCTGGGCAAAGCATGGAGAAAATATCTGTTGTAAGTTAAAAAATCACTTTAGACCTTCAGAGGCCCTCCACAGGGCACCCTACTTCTGGTACCAATTTCTGGTATGTCCCTGTGGCAGGGAAACCGACCAAAGCAAATGTAAGGGAGGAAATATTTATTAGGGGCTCACAGGAGATCTGTGTGTAATATTAACTTATGGCCAGGAGAAGCTTAATTTTAGTAGATTTTCTGTACACCCTTGAGAAGAATGAATGTTCTGCAAGTGCTGAATGTAGTAGCCTCCACAGGCCACTTAGGTCAATTTGTTTGACTGCACACTCACTTCTCTGTCTTTGCTGATTTTTGTGGGGTTATTTTTTCTATAAATTATTGATAATTCTGTGCTAAAATCTCTCATGAGTTGGCAGGGATCTAGAAGCCACCTAGTTTACTTTTTAACTTTTACAGGTTGTAAACTGAGGTCAAGAGAAGGAAACAGATGGACTGTATATTTGCTTAAAAAAAATACCAGGTTTCAGGAGATGATCTAGGCTCTCTGCACCCATTACTCCATTAAATGCTCACTAGAACACTGTGAAGCAGGCAAATTCCTTGCCAGTTTATGGATGAGAGAACCGAGACACAGGACATTAAGTAATTTGCTCAGGTTTGTCTGGATGCTAAGATGCACCACGTTATATCCTGAGGTTTAGTACCTTGCTCAGGGATTCACAGAACCTTGCATTGACTGGCAGTCATCCATAATTAGGGTCTTCTTGTGCCAATCATATGTTAGGATCTAGGGCACTGAGATGAAAAAACAAAAACAAAAACAAAAACAAACAAACAAACAAAAAAACCAAAAAACGCCACACATGGCATTTTTTCCCCCTGGGAAATTCATAGGTAAATGGGGAAACCAACATAGAAATGAACAGTTACAATGCAGACCCAAGGCAAAGCTCCTCATCCTATACCTTTCTTGCTGTTATGTGTCATTGAGTTGGGTCCAACTCATAGCAACCCTATGTACAACAGAACGAAACATGCCCTGACACTGTGACTTGCCTGGTACTATATCAGTGCTTCTGTGCTATTCATAGGGTTTTCAGTGACTGATTATTTAGGGAGTGAGATGCCAGGTCCTTCACCCAAGCTTACAGCACCTGGTATTCCCAGGTGGTCTCCAATCCAAGTAGTAAGCAGGCTAACCCTGCTTCGCTTCCGAGATCTGATAGGATCGAACACCAGGGTGGCACAGCTGCAGAGTGTCCTATAAATGAGTTTGGATTTTATCTGGAAGGCATCATGGAAACCTTAAAGAATTTTGCCAGGAGATGGAGGCTGAACATTATTTCCAGCAAAGGCTGATGACAACCTGAACTATGGCTGTAGCATTGGGAATTGAGCCTGGGCTGTATATTCAACAGAGATGCAGAAAGCCAAGCTGGGAGTGAGTAGAACAGAGGGTTTTCCACCTTTCCAGCCCAGTCTCTGTAGAGACAAGCCCTTCGGAAAGACAGTTCTTCGCACTGGAAAACCAGGGTACATTACAGCAACTTCACCTTGTGCTTTTGTAGGATGTCAGTTACCCTAATTTCTCGAGTCCATTCTTCTTCTTGAGATGGGAGGAGGGCTTCCCTGTTGGGGCACCATGTCCCAGGAAATCTGGGAGGAACATCTGGAGGAAGAACACCTTTGGGCACAAAGAATGGGTTTTAGGTGGGGGAATGTTCCTCTTTCCTGATTACATCCTTTCTCAGCCAAATTCCAAACAAGGTGAGAGGCTTACCTTCCACTCCCACCAGCTGCCTGTTGGGTATGTGTGCAGCCATCCTTGCTTTCCTTCTCTTCTTTGTCTACACCTGATAATACCAGCTGGGATATGCAGGTGCTGGGAACAGGGCGATTCGAGATGGGGAGTCACTGGTGAGCTCCTGTCTGTCTTCCCGGGGGCAGGACAGGCCCCTCATCTTTTCTGTCTCAGATCGCATCTTCTTGGGAGTCCTACGCCTTTGTACACTGTTAGCCAGCTTTCCGTCCCTAGAGCAAACAGCTGAGCTAATTATTATTAGGAGGAAAGGGTGAATTTGGCTTGCAGTTTAGGAGGTTCTAATCCATCATGGTTGTCCTGTTATTTGGGTCTGTGGTGAGGTAGCACATTGTGGTGGGAGTGCATGGACCGGGCAGAGCCATTCACTCACGTCAGGAGGCAAAAGAGAGGATGGGGAAGGGTTGGGGCCTTTAAGGGCACTGTCCCCTTCAAGGGCACACCTCCAATGACCTAAACTCCTCTCCTCTCATGAGGACCTGCTCTTAAAAGGCTTGTTACCTCGCAGTAGTGCCACCCTGGGAAACAAGCCTTAGCTCATGAGCCTTTGAGGGGAGGTTCAAGATCCAGATAACACTGTCTGCTTAGCAACTTGCACACATACAGCAATTCTTTGCTTGGCTTCACTCTATGACCTGTTTTTCTACTTGTCTTTTAAGAGCTATGTTGCTGTTGTTAGGTGGTGTTGAGTTATCTCCAACTCATAGCAACCCTCATAGGGTTTTCAGTGGCTGATTGTATTGAGATTGCTTTGGGAGTGGATTGCCATATCCTTCTCCCAGTTTTTACAGTGCTGGGGATTGAACCCAGGCCCTCAGAAAGTGTGGAGTGGTGCTCTACCACCGGAGCTAAACCCCAGACCTTTAAGAACTTTATCTTGTTTTAATTTTTATTTTCTTTAATCGATCCAAATGGAGATTTTTCTTTTTCTTTTTCTTTTCTTATTTTTTTTTGGCAGTTAATCCCAGGGCTTTACACATGCTTTGCACACACTGTACCACTGAGCTGCACTCCCAGCCCACCTTTTAATTTAAAGTAATTTAAAAAAATTTTTTTGAGACAGGGTCTCACTAAGTTACACAGCTGCCTGTGGCCTTGAACTTGTGATCCATGTGCCTCAGCCTCCTCAGTCACTGGGATTACAGGTGTGCGTCACCAAGCCTGACTTCAAGTAGAGATATTCCTGAAATACTCCATTTCCTTTCTTTATTAAAAAGCATTACTGAAAATTGTGGATGATGTAACATTATTATCAAGATCATCAGTGTTTTGTTGGGTAGTACAATACCCTGTTGCTGTTGCTGTGTATGATGCTATATAAAATGCACCCTGTCGATTACATTTTAATATGACTGGCTCTGTCTCCTGGTTTTGCATCTTAATGATGGTAGCGCACCCCCAACTTCTAGACTGATGCCCTCTCGAAACCCACAGGATCACGTGCATCTCTCCCGCTGAGTGGTGCATGGGTTTGCCATAGCTGTGGCCACCTCATTGTTCCAGAGGATTGCATTTGCTGTCATGCTGAAGCCAATCTGCATAAATTTGAGGGTAAATGGCAACAGAGAGGAGCAGGTGACCTTTCAAAGAAAGGGTGCATTTCTAGAGTCATTCTTTGCTGAGGTTTGCAGTGAATTGTCCCTCTGTAATTTCTGTTTTGGGTTTTTTAGGATTATGCCTAACTGTTGCTTCACTCTTGGAATATTTGATATTCATTCCCCAAACTGTAGGTTTCTTAGTATAAGCTGCGTATCAAGCACTTTGCAACCCATAAATGAACTTTACCTTCCCTGCCTCCTTGAATCCCTAAGTCAACTAAAAGAAGTAATACACTTTCAATAACTGAGGGGATTGTCTCCTTCCCAGAGGAGGAGCTCACCTTCCAGAGTCTGACTTAGCTCATCTACAGTCAAAATAGGAGGCATTCCATGTGTTTCTCGAAACCTGGAGTTGAGTGGTCAATACTAATCAGAACGAAGGGGGTGTTTAGTACTAGGATTTCTGTGGGCTGATGAACTTCATCAAAAAATTGGGTAGACAGAGCTGGCATCCTGGCAACCCTGAGAAGGGCCCATCAGGCTCGGCGGAGGCTGCATACGCTGACACTGCCTCCCCTTGGCATGTCTCCCAGCTCAAAGGTGTGTAGGAGGAAATGGCCAGGTTGTTCTGGCCCATAACTCTTTATAGTATTTATAACACTGCCTGATGAAATGGAGTATGGTTGGATAGACACAATACATTTCTTTCCTTGATTCTTTTAGAGCAGAATAAAGAGGTCTGAATATTGAACTTGGGGGATTACACTTGGAAATCACTCATGGGTATTATGTGCTCAGGTTCTGTTCTTGCACATATACCACCCTTGCCTTTTAAATTCAACACGGATATGGAAATGTGTTGTTGTTGTTAGGTGCTGTCAAGTCATGTCCTGCTCAAAGCGACTCTCATAGGGTTTTCAATGGCTGATTGTTTCAGGATTGCCTCAGGAATGGATTGCCAAGTCCTTCTCCCATTTTTGCGGAGCTGGGAATCGAACCTGGGACCTCAGAAACTGCAGAGCGGTGCTCTACCAACTGAGCTAAATCCCAGCCCCCATGTAAATATTCATGGTTAATTTAGGAGAGATCAAATGTCTCAAACTGGTAGTGTTGGTGCTAGGATGATGACTTAAACTCTGGTACTCAACCTTTCTGGGACATGGCAGACATCAGATTTTATGATGTTTTGCTCACACAAAATTGCAAGTGACACTAGCCAAGCCAGACATAATTGGAACCCAGTCATGTCGACAGCTAAGAAGCCTTTTGGCAGCAGCCATAGGAACATGTGCAGCACTCATTCCTCTGTTAGCATCCAGCTGCTGTTAAATATAACTGCTCGCTGCCCTGATGTCAGACTGTCACAGCTGGACGGCAGAGGGCTCATGTTCCAGGAGATGTGCGATCTTCCAGCCTGAAAGTCCTCATACCTCTGTCCCTCACTGCAGCATCATGGCAATAGTGCAGATGTCCAGAAGAAATAGAAATAAAATATTGCCCATCAAAGGCGAAAAACTATGTTGGCGTAGTAGAGGCAGTGTTTTTGTTGACTGTAAGTTGGTGGGAAAATCTACAATGGACTGTGAATTCTTATCTTTACCAGCTCTAGCTCACATCCTCCCACTGTCCTAATTAGTATTATTTTGTTCATTTTCACGGATGAAAGAAAGGGAATGAGGAAATAAAATGAGTCCCTCAGGGATCTGTTAAAAAAAAAAGGAAAAGTGAGGCCTTTTTGTGCTTAGTTGTTGTTAGGTTCTGTCAAGTCTGTGTCCCACTCACAGCGACCCTATGTACAACAGGCAAAACACTATTGTCAATGCTTCTCTGCTATCCATAGGGTTTTCAATGGCTAATTTTTTTTTTTTTTTTTTTTTTTGGTGAGTGGGTTGTCGTGTCCTTCTCCCAAGCCTACAACACCTGGTGTTCTCAGGCGGTCTCCCATCCAAGTACTAACCAGGCCCGACCCTGCTTAGCTTCTGAGATCTCATGGGATTGGAAGCCACAGTGGTACAGCTGCAGGTGATTTGTGCTTAAGTAGGTCATGACCTACAAATATGCATATTGTTAAAAATCTCCCTCAAAAGGCAGTATACATATAACTAGCTCCTTGTTGTTTTGTTGTGGTTTGTTTTGCTTTGTTTTTCATTGACTATTATATCCTGAAACTAGGTCCATTTTAGTTATATAGCACCACATAGATTTTTAAAACAATTGCATTCTTGCATTTGATGAAGGTATTATGATTTATTTAATCAGATGCCAAATAGTGAACATCTATGTTATTTCTACTGCAAACAACATTGCCACAAATGTTTGTATATTACTGTATACTCTACGAGATAGCTACAGATAGCACATCTGAATTTCCCTCTGTAAGATTTCTCTGGCTCTCTAAAGAACTTCATAGGTGAGTGAAGACAACCTGGGATGGTAGACATTGACCCCCATGCTGTCCTCACCTTTGTAAGCCCCAGCCTCATTTCTTATCGTCACCAAGTAGAATTTCCCATAGTAACCCACGCTGGTTCCTGTTCCCAGCTTGATTCCAGGACAGCTTATCTGCACCGAGCACCTGACATCTTTCTTCTCATTTTAAAAACCTGTCCACACATCACCACTCGAGTGAAGACTGCTTCCCTCCAACCTCCAGAGTTAATGATCACCTTTTTGCAGTGCCTTCTACCTCGGGCACACTTCTCTTGCCACCTAAGCAGCACTTCATGATGATTGTGTGCGCACGTTTGTCTTCTGTACTAGACTCTGGATCCTGGTGTGCTGGGACTATAGCTTGTTTATCTTCCCTTCTTTAATCCTAAGTAGACTCATTCTTTGTGATTGTTACCCATCCCTTTCACAGACACCAAAGATACTTGCCTGGTGTTTGTTACGTGGCAAGTGAAACAATTCTAAGTGAACGTGCTTGGATTTTAGGAAGGAAAATTCTTGAGGCCTGGCATCAGCGGTGAGCTGAAAGTCTTGAGGCACTTCCAGGCTGGGACACCTGGCGTGACAGTGACCCTGGGTTCCTTCCTGCCTGCTGTGGTTGCAGCAGTTTATTTTGTCTGATGTTTTTTAATGTGTGACATTATGACTCTGGATGTTTTGTTAAGCCATCAAGACATTTTTAAATTTCAAGCAAAAATAAATTGTATTGATAGAAGGGACAACATTGACACTAGATTCAAAAACTCAGGCAAGAAGGAAAGAGTGACCCAAAAATGCTAAACAGACCTTAACTAAGTTATGTATGAGGTTTGAGAAGGAAAATGTGTCTGTGTTGAATATCCAGGAGGAAATCCTTGCTCCAAGAATGCTAAATTACCATTGATTCTTTCAAGTGTGTGTGTCAAAGACTCATTTTTAGGTTTAAGTATAAGTACCCTCTAAATTACGATATTCTTAAATAATATTCTGAATGATTGCTTTTTTAAAAAAAACAAAAAACATACATTACAGATAAATGTACCCTCAATTAAAAGAGAAAACATTTACTTTCAAATGCTATGCTTGATCTTTGTTATTTTCTGCTATGTGAACAATCAATTTCAAGTTAAATAGCTTTACTGATAATTAAATAGAAATTTATCCAAATAAAGTATGCTAAAGCCAAACTTGTGGTTCTTGCCATAGTGACAAGCAATAACTTATAAACTGATGTATTAGACACAATATATTAGTCTTTCTCCTTCTTCACATGTTAAATTTTGTTCCTTAGTGTTTTTGACGCTATTGTAAATGAAATTGTTTCAGTGATTTCCTTTTCAGACTGTTCATTGTTAGTATATAGAACTGCAAGTGATTTTTGTGTGTTGACTTTGTGTCTTCCTGCTTTGCTGAATTCATTTATTAGATCTAACAGTTTACTTTTAGAAAGAGATTTCTACATGTAAAACCATGTCATGTGTGAACAGAGATAATTTTAGTCCTGCATTTCTGCATCCGCCTTAGATTCCACTCACTGGTTCCATTGTAGGCTCTCTTGGTCTTCTATTGATGGACTTTGGATTGTTTGCAATCTTTTGCTTGCAGTGAATATCATATAAACTCATCATTTGACATCAGTGGGAGTTGCAATGTAATTACTGAGTCAAGAAACATGTAATTTAAATTTTTGTTATATAAAGTCAAATGTCTCCTCATAGCAAAAATACTAAGTTATATGCCTTCCAGTCATAAGTAAGTGCCTATTGCTCATATCAGTGTAAATGTGCTATAATTTTTTAACCTTAGCAAAACTAAGTTGTGAACTCAATATCTCCTACTTTTAATTTGCATCTTTCTTTTTTTTTTATAAGAAATCAGGCATTTTTATTCAAACATTTCCACATTATTAACCATTTAAAAACCTTCTATTGGTATACAATTTTTAAACATTTTAAATTAGTGTATAATACAATGGGTTTTAAAATGGAATTTTCATACAATTGTACTGTGTACTTTTCTTATTCACTCCTTCTTTGTTGTAGGTGCCGCTGAGTCAGTGTCTGACTCATAGCGACCCTACGTGTAACAGATGAAACACGTCAGTGCTTCTTTGCTATTCATAGAGTTTTCAATGGCAGACTGTTTTGGGGGAATGGGTTGCTGGGTCCTTCTTCCAAGCCAACAACACCTGGTGTTCCCAGGCGATCTCCCTTCCAAGTACTAACCAGGCCCGACCCTGCTTAGCTTCTGAGATCTGACGGGACCAGATGCCACAGTGGTATGGCTGCAGGCCACTCCTTCTTTACCTCACCTTTTTCTCCATACTCCCTCTGTTATATAATTTACATACCATAAAACTGATCCATTCTAAGTGTTCAGTTTAATCCAATCTTTTTTTTTTTGAAGCAAATTTCTATTTGTGCAAATATATCTTACCAATTTGCAGGAAATTTCCTATCCCACATCCAGCCTGAGGAGGCCATTGACCTGCTTTCTGTCTCTATAAATTGATCTTACCTGGATGTTCCATAAAGTGGAACCTACAACATGTCGTCTTTTGGATCAATCTCTTCAATCAATTACATCAATTACATCAATTAGTGTAATGTTTCTGAACAGCCTCTGTGCCTTACCGTGTACCATTATTTCATTCCTTTATACTGCTCAATAGTGTTTATTATATGTATATACCACATTTTACATTTTAATTTACCATTTCATGGGCATTTCTGTGATTTCCATTTTGGGGCTATTATAAATAATACTTCCATGAATATTCATTTATGAAACCTTGTATGGAAATATGTGTTCATTTCTCTTGAGAGCCAAGAACCGGAATTACTATGTCACATAGTAGTTTATGTTTAACTTTAGAAGAAACTTCCAAACTGTTTTGCAGAGCACTGTATTATTTTACGTTCCTTCCAGCCATGAATAAGTGTGCCAGGGATTCCACATCCTTGATTTCCCTTCCCTCCTCTCTCCTTCCTTCCTTCCTTTCTTTCGTTTGTTCTTTCTTTCTTCTTTCTTTCTTTCTTTCTTTCTTTCATTCTTTTTCTTTCTTTCCTTTCTCTTCGTTTCTTCCTTCCTTTCCTTCCCTTCCCTTCCCTTTCCTTTCCCTTCCCTTCCCTTCCCTTTCCTTTCCTTTCCTTTCCTTTCCTTTCCTTCCTTCCTTCCTTCCTTCCTTCCTTCCTTCCTTCCTTCCTTCCTTCCTCTCAGGTACTGGAGGAAGGGCTGAACCTGGGGCCTCGTGCATACTTTGCAAGGGCTCTAGCACTGAGCTGCACCCCAGCCCCTTTTTTATTTGTTAAATTGAGGCAAGGTCTTGCTTGGTTATGCAAGCTGCCTCTGGTCTTGAACCTGTCATCCTCCTGTCTCTGCCTCCACTTGGACTTTCTTTTTGATTATAGTCATTCTAGTGCACGTGCACTGGCAGCTTATGATTTTAATGTGTATTTCCCAAATGATTAATCATGCTAAAACATATGTGTGTTGGCTATTTATTTATCTATTTCTTTTGTATCATGACTATTCAGATCCTTTGCCTGTTATTTCTAGTGATTTATCCATTTCTTATATGTCTTAGTTTTGGGGCATAGTTTATAAGTTCCCTTATAATCTTTTAAATTTCTTTTTTAATGTAGTGACACTTCCTCTTTCATTTCTGAATTTGTTAACTTGTGTTTTTTACTCTTTTCTCCATTAGTCAGACCAGTTGAAGATTTACCAATTTTGTTCTCTTTGAAAGAAACTTTTATTTAACTTAATTTAATTGATTTTTCTCATTGTTTTTGTTTTCTGGTTCATTTATTTCTTCTGTAATCTTTATTATTTCCAAGCTTCTATTTTGTTTGGGGTTAGTTTGCTTTTCTTTTACTGCCTTCTTAAGTTATTGAGTGCTTTCTTCTTTTCCAATATATCCTTTTAAAGCTATAAACATTCTCTATGCACTGCTGTAGCGGCATGCCATAGATGTTGATATGTTGTAAGCTTCTTGTTTTGTTTTATTTTGTTTTCATTTAAGGTAAAACATTTCCTATCTTACCTTGAGATTTCTTCTCTGACTTGTGCGTGTACATTTGCTCATTGCTTAGTTTCATTAAAGATTTGTCAATTTTGTTAATCTTCTAGAAGAATATTCTTATGGTTTCATTTTTTAAAAACTTATAGGAATAGTATTGAGACCAAATATTTGATATATCTTGATTATAAATTTTGAAATTAATTCCTTTGTAGTTGAAAACATACTTTGTATGATTTCATTTTTTTAAAATTATTGAAATTTGATTCACGGCCTACCATGTTTTGATTCACGGCCTACCATGTTTTCTCATTGTAGAAAATGTTGCATGTGTACTTGAAAAGGTGATGGACTCTGCATTCATTGAGTTGAATGTTCTACATGAATCAGTGTGAGTTGGTTGGTAGTGATAGTAAAGTCTGCTCATCTTTTTGCATAGTGGCCCTACCAACTATTGACTCTTAGGTATTGAGATCATCAGCTATCTCTGGTGAGTTGCCTACTTCTTTATCTGTTCCTCTATTCTTTCATTGCCATTTTTTAAAATTAGAAATATTTTCAGTGTGCCATTTTAATCCCTCTGTTGATTTTTAAAAATTATTTTTAATTATTCTTTCATTGGTTTCTGTGGGAGTTACAAAATGTGTCAAGTTTACCACAATCTCCTATGAAATAATATTAATATAATTTTGGAAAAATACAGAAACTTTCCTCCAATATAACTTTATTTTCTCCCTCTCCTTTGTGCTATGATTGTTACATATGTTACATCTACATATCTTACCAATCCAACAGTATAATGTTATAGTTATTGCCTTATAGAACCTGATGTCTTTCAAAGAAGTTAGGGAAAGAAATGTGAAAAATATTCTTTTGGAATATTTTCTACTAACCTACATGTTTACCATTTTGAGTGCTGTTTATTTCTTCTCATGGATTTGAGCTCCTATCTTGTGATATTACCTTTTAGGTTGAAGGACTTCCCTTTAACCTTAGAAAGATCTGTTTCTTCCTTTCCCAAGAACTCCAAATAAATGGGATGTCCACAAAAAACCTCACCAAGGGTAAAGAGAGTTTGCCAAGAAAATAGACAAGTGCTTAGCCTGGAAATCAAAATCTCTCCATGTGTTTTGAGAGAGCCTTTTTATGACCAGATAGAAGAAAGTTCAAATACTAAGGAGGAACTTGAAGACCAACAACCTATTCTGAGGTTTGTTGTTGTTGTTGTTAGGTGCCATCGAGTCGGTATCCGACTCATAGCGACCTTCATAGGGTTTTCAATGGCTGACTATTTCGGGATTGCCTTGGGAGTGGATTGCCAGGTCCTGCTCCCATTTTTTGCGGTGCTGGGAATTGAACTCGGGACCTCAGAGACTGCAGTGCAGCGCTCTACTAACTGAGCTAAATCCCAGCCCTGTCTGAGGTTTAAGGATGCTTAATTCAAGGTGACTCTTGTCATATGCAAAATATATAATTTGTTTCAAGGAAACAAGGAATTTTCCACGGATAATGACATTTCTCCCTACAGCCGTATGACTGTGGCGTTGAATCCCGTCAGATCTCGGAAGCTAAGCAGGGTCGGGCCTAGTTAGTCCTTGGATGGGAGACTGCCTGGGAACATCAACTGGTGTAGGTTTGGGAGAAGGACCTGGCAACCCATTCCCCCCACCGAAACAAAACAAAACAAAACAAAACAACAACAACAACAAAAAACTCAATCAGCCATTGAAAACCCTATGAACAGCAGAGAAGTACTAACTATACTGTTTTGCCTGTTGTATGTAGGGTCACTATGAGTCAACACTGACTTGAGGGTACCTAACAACAACAACAATAACATTTCTGTCTTATTAGGTAGTTATGGCAGAGAGCTTGTGGTATTCTGGTCAGAAACTCAAACTCATGACTACATTTTCCAAGAATGTTGCCAAAGTATTTGATTTAGACATGCGAGGAACAAAAACTGTATATGTGAGAAAGTATTCTTTGAAATCATGTCTACGAGTATGTGAAAGTTTGGGGTAAATAACACACTAACCATGAGAAGACAACAAATTTAGCAAAAAAACAAAAAAAAAAGAAATGAAAATAAAATTTAATAGTGTGCTGTTTCCTTTTTTGCATTGTTTACAATAAATAAAGCTAAGAATAAAAAGGATAATTGTCTTGATAAGATATGAGATTGATTTTTCTGTAAGCCTTTACCCTTGAAAAAGAAGCATTCTATTCCAGATGAAGTTGTAGCTCTGCTAACATGTGACATTATCTGGGAATGTTTTGCTTGTTGCTCACATTCTTTGGGTACTGATTCTATTCTTTGTCATTTTAGATACCATCATTACTGTTACTGAGGCATACAAAGGATTTGTTTTTAAATTTCAGGGACTCTAAATCTTTTGCACTATGCTTTTCTTGGTGACACTTATTTCTTTGAAATTTATATTCTTTTAGTTTCTGAGAAATGTCATAATGTATTTTATTTTCACTAACTTTTCTATGATGTTGGAAAGCTGCAAGGATTTGTGAAGCTGGAATGAATTCCTTCTTAATCATTTTAGACATTTCTATTATAACATGTATATGTAATTTTTCAGCTCTTTTGATTCATTGTGCTTTAGAAATATCTTTGAACGTTAGTAGATGTTAATCTCATTTTGTGGTAGGAGAAAAGAGCTCCAGAGGAGTTTGACAGGTATTTTAAGACAAAGGGAAAATGTTTCTCTCTGTGTGTTTCCAGGGGGGTGAGCTTAGTGAAGGGTATGGTGAGCTTAATGAGGGTTTTCATGCAATTTGCTGTAGCCTAAGGAGGGAGAAATGGGAGATTATAGGTTGACAACTTTTACTACTTGTCAAAGGGGTTTCAAGGGCAAGAAGATTGGGTGGGCAGTTTTGTGTGAGGGCAGAATATTTTTTCATAGGGACTCTGTTAGATTTTGCACTAAGAGTTTCTCAGAGAATCAGTAAGCATGAGTAATCTGATTCTTCTCTCCCATTTCAATTTACATTCTATCTCACTGGAGATATTATTATAGGAGTTAAGAACCTGTAGAACAGCTAATTCTATTAGCATGCCACTTGAAATAAGATACATAGAATCCTGACTCTACAGCCTCTCTCCCAAATTTACGCCATTATACAGAATATACTTTAACAGGGGAGATAAAGTTGGATGCATGCACTATATTACTTCACAGAACTTCATGGATGTTGATTTGTAGCTTGTTCAACTTTTACTAAGGCAGATATAGGTAACATGGTATTGATTGACTTCCAACCTTGGAAAATGCCAAACAATCAATCTTTTTTTCCAAAAAAGTGAAGCTATGTATTCATTCAACAGGTATTTATTGAGCCTCTGCTATAGATGTTGAGTACCATGTAAGATGCAGGGTCTATATGGACGAGATCCACTTTTTCAGAGAGTTTTAAGAGGAGAGAGTTTTAAGTGAAGAAGACAATAATTAAATAAGTATATATTTATGCAAAAAGGACATATAATGTTGTATAAAGGCATAAAAGCAAGTCTAATGGTCTGAAAGCCATTGAAAACCCTATGAATAGCAGAGAAGCACTGACAATACTATTTGCCTGTTGTATGTAGGGTCACTATGATTCGGACCCACCGTCTGGTAGTGTAGCCATTTTTACAATATTGATTCTCCCAATCCATGAGTAGAGGAGGTCCTTCCACCTTTTAGTATCCTCTGTGATTGCTTTTTAAAAATGTTTTGATGTTTTCCTTGTAAAGATCCTCTAGGTCTTTGGTTAGATTGGTTCCTAAGGATTTAAGTTTTTGGTGGGCTATTGTGAAAGGGATTATAGCCATAATTTCCATCTCTTCCTGCTCACAGTTGGTGTAAAGGAAGGCTACTGATTTTTGAGTGTTAATTTTGTATCCTGCCACTTTGCTAAAGGAGTTAATTAGATCTAAAAGTTTTCTAGAGGAGTTTTTGGGGTCCTTTAGGTAAAGTATCATATTATCTGTGAATAGGGATAATTTGACCTCTTCTTTGTCTATCTGTATCCCTTTCATTTCTTTCTCTAGTCTGATTGTTCTGGCTAGGACTTCAATCACAATGGTAAATAAGATGGGACAGAGTGGGCATCCTTGTCTTTTCCTGATCTTAGAGGAAATGGTTTCAATTTTTCTCCATTTAACATGATGTTTGTTGTAGGACTGTCATAAGTGGCCTTTATGATGTTAAGATATTCTCCTGTTATGCCTGTCTTCTTCAGGGTTTTTAATCATGAAAAGGTGTTGCACTTTGTCAATGGCCTTCTCAGCATTGATTGAGATGATCATGTGATTTCTGTTTGCAAATCTCTTGATGTGTTGAATTACATTGATCGATTTTTGTATGTTGAACCAGCCTTGCATCTGTGGAATAAATCCCACTTGGTCGTAATGAATTATTTTTTTTCTGTATTGGAGGTTGAAACCGGCACCTCATGCTTGCATGCTTTGCAAGTGTTGGGCCACTGAGCTACATCCTCAGCCCATTTTTTTACTTTTTGAGACAGGGTCTCCCTAAATTATGCAGGCTGCCTTTGGTCTCCAACTTCCTCCTGCCTCTGCCTCCTGAATCCCTGGGATTACAGGCATGTGCCACCATGCCCAGTGAATGATCTTTTTAATCTGTTGCTGAGTTCAGTTTGCCACAATTTTGTTGAGAATTTTTACATCTATGTTCATTAGGGAAATTGGTCTGTAGTTTTCTTTCTTAGATATATCCTTGCCCGGTTTAGGTATCATGGCGATGATCGTTTCATTGAATGAGTTTGGGAATGCTCCTTCCTTTCTACTAAAGCAATCTATAGATTTAATGCAATATACATTAAAATTCCAATGACAGACTTTACAGAAATAGAAAAATAATCTAAAAATTCATATGGAAACACAAAAGACCACGTAGAGCCAAAACACTCTTAAACTGCAAAACTAGTGCAGATGGGATCACAATCCCTGACTTTATACTACAGGGCTGTAGTAGCAAAAACAGCTTAGTGCTGGTATAAAAATAGGCCTGAAGACCAGTGGGACAGAATTGAGGAACTAGAGATACACCAGCACATCCATAGCAATCTCATCTTTGACAAAGGAACAAAGCAGGCAAATTGGAGAAAGGATAGCCTCTTCAACAAATGGTGCTGAGAGACTTGGATTTCCACCTGCACAAAAATGAAAACAGACCTGCACCTCTCAAAATGCCAAGAGTTAACTCAAAATGGATAAAAGATCTCAATATAAAACCAGAAACTTTAAAATTACTAGAAGAAAAGATAGGCATATACTCCAACATATAGGCATAGGAAAGCATTTCTTTAATAAGACTCCAATTGTTCAGGAAATTGCAAAAAGAATAGATAAATGGGATTACATGAAATTAAAAAGCTTCTTTACAGCAAAGGAAATAGTCAACAGAGTTAAGGAAGACCTCACTGAATGGAAGAAAATCTTTGCATCCTACATATCTGATAGAGGACTAATTTCTAGAATTTACAAAGAACTCACAAAAGCAGCTCCCAAGACAACAAATAATCCAATATACAAGTGGGACAAAGTAACTGAATAGACAGATATCAAATGAAGAAGTTTGTAAGGCCATGAAAAACATGAAAAAATGCTCAAGATCCCTAGCCATTAGGGAAATATAAATCAAAACAACTCTGAGATTCCACCTTACTCCAGTAAGAGTGGCCAAGATCAATAAAACAAATAATCACAAATTCTGGCAAGGTTGTGGAGAAAAGAGAACCCTCTTACACTGTTGGTGGGACTGTAAATTGGTTCAGCCACTTTGGAAATCAATATGGAGATACCTCAGAAAACTAAAAACAGAACCGCCATACGACCCTGTTATACTACTACTGGGAATAAACCCAAAGGGAGACGAGTCATCATACCACAGAGACACCTGCATATCCATATTCAATGCAGCATTCTTCACAATAGCAAGGATATGGAATCAATGAAGGTGCCCATCAACAGAAGAATGGATAAAAAACTATGGTACATATACACAATGGAATACTACTCGGCAATAAAAAAATGAAATAATGTCATTTGCAGCAAAATGGATGGAACTGGAGAACATTATCTTAAGCAAATGAACATAAGCTCAAAAAGAGAAAAACCATATGTTCTCACTCGTATGTAGGTGCTGAATCATACTTGAAGGAAGGAAAAAATCCTATACATAAATTGAAATATAAAAAATGCACAATTCAACTTAGTGTAAAAGGGACAATTTAAGGAGTGGAAAGAAGGAAGGAAGGATCTAGCAGAGGGAAGTGAAGATTAGAGAAGATGGGATAGGCAGGAGGGTTAATGAGGAGGGTTGAAAGGGGAGAGGTCAATCTCAATGTAAACAGCACAACTTCATGAATATAATGGAAAAATAGGGGAAGATAACCCAAATAAGTATCAGAGTTTAACTACAAATTAGTCATAAGGCTCTATAAACTCTGTGGGTTGATGAAAGTGTTGCTAGAAGTGATGTAAAGGATGCATAATGGAAAATCCATTGCTGTGTTAGTCTGTATGCCATTATCGTTTACTAATAAAGGAAAAAAAGCAATGGGCTGACAGATAAGGGAAAACTTAATTAACACTGCTGAGGGGTTGGTGGGGGCAGCAAGTGTTTCCAGGAGGAGGAGGAGTGTGTGCACTGGAAAGCAGCATGGTTTGCTAGAGGCCCCACAGAAGCAGAGCAGGGAACACGAGGTGCAGAAATGTTAAGTGATGAGAATAGAAGAGTAGGCAAGGGCAGGTTATGAGGGGTACTAAAGGGAAATAAGGTGATTGATCTTTAGAAGGACTCCAACCTTAGAATTCAGGAAAATAGTTTCCATTTAGAATAAGTGGTTAGGTAGGCAAGTTCTTAGCTCAAGAGTTTTTCAATAATTGAGACTCACTGTCTTGGAGGAATAATAAAATGAATGATTTATGTGTTTTTGTGTATGACTAAGGAAATACCAGTAATATTCATGCCAAGGAAAAGAGCAATTTTTACTTTTATTGTGGTGCTATAGTATATATTTCTGGATATGAAGCTAATTATTTGTTAAATTAAAGCCTGTTATTATCAGCAATGGTATTACCACTTTTAAATCATTGATCACCTTAGTTTGCCAGGCTCTGGCATAATACTGGAGAATACAATTTTTTAGATTCAAAATGCCGGTAATAAACATAGTTTAGTAGGTTAAAATATTAGCTTTTGAAACAGAAATGTAAATAGAGCAAATAATAACTTGTCTTTTGTCCTTTCCTGTCGTGTCTATTAGTTAGTAATAATATTTGAAACATTTGGACATCTGTATTCTATTGGAGCCTGCAGCTGTAGCCCTGTGGCATCCGATCCC